>PVIW01004775.1:0-122649 GCA_004026585.1 Noctilio leporinus | reverse complement strand
GATAACAGATTATTGATTTACATCTGAATCTGTCCCACCAGACTGCACCTGAGCTGGTGGCTGATCCATTGGTTTACAATTGAACCTCACTGTCTTGCCCAGCAGGACCTGATTTTGGTAGCTGATTTACTGATTTACAACTGAATCAGTCTGTCACCCCAAGCTGCATCTGAGCCTGGTGGTGGATCACAGACCAATATTTTACAACTAAATCAATCCTTCCAGCCTAGCAGTTCCTTGGCCTGGCAGCTAATCACAGTTTGATTGGGTTATAATAAAACCCATAGACCAATTAATAGACCAGTAACACCTAGTGAAATTGAAGAAGTAATCCAAAGTCTCCCAAAGCACAATAGCCCCAGACAAGAGAGCTACACAGGTGAATTTTACAAAACATTTAAAGAAGAACTAACTCCTATCCTTCTGAACCTATTCCAAAAAATCCAACAAGAGGGAAGACACCCAAACTCTTTCAATGAAGCCAACATTATTCTAATCTGAAAACCAGGTCAAGACACAACTAGGAAAGAAAACTATAGGCCAATATCTCTGATGAAAACAGATGCTAAGATTCTCAACAAAATATTGGCCAACAAGAACCAGTAATATACCAAAAAGATCATACACCATGATCAAGTGGGTTTCATCCCAGGGATGCAAGGATGCTATCAAGAACCAGTAATACACCAAAAAGATCATACACCATGATCAAGTGGGTTTCATCCCAGGGATGCAAGGATGCTATAACATTCATAAGTCAGCAAATGTAATACACCACATAAACAAAATAAAAGACAAAAACCATATGATCATATCAAGAGATGCTGAAAAAGCATTTGATAAAGTACAACCATTTATGATGAAAACACTCAGCAAAATGGGAATAGAGAGCATACCTCAACATCATAAAAGTCATAGATGAGAAATCTGAAGCCAACATCATATTCAACAGGCAAAAACTAAAAACTTTCCCCCTCAGATCTAGAACAAGACAAGGCTCTCCACTTTCTGCACTTCTGTTCAACATTTTGGAAGTCTTAGCAATAGCTAACAGTGAAGAAAACTTAATCAAATATATTCAAATTGGAAAAGAGGAAGTCAAACTGTCATTATTTGCAGATGACATGATAGTGTACATACAAAACCCGACTGGCTCCATCAAAAACTTACTTGAACTAATAAGTAAATTTAGCAAAATAGCTGGATATAAAGTCAATATTCAGAAATCAAAAGCATCTTTGTATACCAATAATGAAATATCAGATATAGAAGTTAGAAAACATATCCCATTTACCATAGCAGCAAGAAAAATAAAGTACCTAGGAATAAACTTAACCAAGGAGGTAAAAGATGTGCACTCAGAAAACTACGGAACATTAAAGAAAGAAATTAAAAAAGATACAAATAAATGGAAACATATACCATGTTCATGGATGGGGAGGATTAACATCATTAAAACTACCCAAAACAATATATAGATTCAATGCAATTTCAATTAAAATACCAATGACATACTTCACAGAAATAGAAAAAAATTCTTCAAAAATTTATATGGAGCCAAAAATGCCCACAAATAGACATAACAATCTTGAGAAAGAAGAACAAGGCAGGAAGAATCGAAATACTGGACATCAAACTATACTACAAGGCTACTGTCATCAAAATTAGCTGGTACTGGCATAAAAATAGACATATAGATCAATGGAACAGAATAGAGAGCCCAGACATAAACCCAGGACTCAGTGGTAAATTAATATTCAATAAAGTGGGAAAAAACATAAAATGGAGTAAAAACAGTCTCTTCAACAAGTGGTGTTGGGAGAACTGGACAGGGATATGCAAAACATAAAACTAGACCACCAACTTACCCCACACACCAGAATAAACTCAAGATGGATAAAGGACTTAATCATAAGCAGTGCCACCATAAAGGTCCTGGAGGAAAATATTGGCAATGCAATTTTAGATATCTTATGCAGAAATATGTTTACTGATACTTCTCCAAGGGCAAAGGAAATCAAAGAACAAATCAACAAATGGGACTATATCAAACTGAAAATTTTCTGTTCAGCTAAAGAAAACACCAGCAAAATTCAAAGGGAACCAACTGTATGGGAAAACATAATTGCCAATGATACCTCAGACAAGGGTTTGATCTCCAAAATATATAAAGAAATAATGTGACTCAACACCAGGGAGACAGACAGCCCAATTAAAAAATGGGCAAAGGACCTGAACAGACAACACACTGACAGAGACATACAAAGGGCCCAAAGAGATGCAAATTAAAACCACCATAAGATACCACCTCACACCTGTCAGAATGGCCATCATCAACAAATCAACAAACAACAAGTGTTGGCGAGGATGTGGGGAAAAGGGAACTCTGGTGCACTGTTGGCAGGAATGCAGGCTCGTGCAGCCACTATGGCAAACAGTATGGATTTTCCTAAAAAAACTAAAAATGAAACTGCCTTTCGATCCAGCAATTCCACTACTAGGACTATACCCAAAGAACCCTGAAACACCAATTCATAAGAACCTATGTACCCCCATGTTCATAGCAGCACTATTTACAATAACCAAATGCTGGAAACAGCCTAAATGCCCATCAGTGGATGATTGAATCAAAAAACTTTGGTACATTTACACAATGGAATACTACACAGCAGAAAAAAAGAATGCATACTCTGCAACAACATGAATGGAACTGGAAAGTATTATACTTAGTGAAATAAGCCAGTCAGTGAAAGACAAATACCATATGATCTCACCCATTACAGGACAATAATGAACAAAAACAAACAAACAAGCAAAATAGAACCAGATACATGGATACAATGAATAGATCTTCAGTGGTCAGATGGGAGGGGGTACATGGGAGGAGGAGGCAAAGAAGGGGAGCAGTTCAGTCAAGGAACTAGCATGGAAGAACCATGCACATGGACAACAAGTGGGATTGACTTTGGAGGGGATTAGGTGGGTGGGGAAGGGGACAGAGGGGAGAAAAAAGGGGATGGATGATGTAATACAACAACAATTAGAAAGATATCCTTCATGAACATAAACGCAAAAATGTGTAAGAAAATTTTAGCAAATTGAATCTGGTAATATATAAACAATATATGAAACAATCCTGGCCACTTTGATCAATTGTGTTTTATACCAGGAAAGCAAAGTTGATTAGACATGCAAAACTCTTTCAATTTATTTTATCACATTAACAAATAAAGAAAAAACATGGTATCTGAAAAAAATAGATTATGAAGAATAACTAGGTGGTGTGGTGTGGTAAATCTTTGGATCTTTGGTAGCATTGCCATTAATTATTTTCATTTTTCTTGAAAATAATGAATGTGTATTCCATGTCTGGTTGGGTTACTTGTTAGACCACATTTAAAATAGCTAATGAATGTTACTGGATTAGAATTCAAACTTTTAACACTTTGAAATGTTTAAGAATGTGTTAGAAAGTGCATGCTTTATGTTTAAAAAATACATTGCTTTAATGTTTCCCCTTGTGTTTTTTTCAGAGATTATATTAATTCTGCATGTGTGTAAATTTAATCAAACATTTTATGGGGTTACAGTATTATGAAGATTCAGTACTAACTTGACTTTTGAAACCTTGGTCCCTTTAACTTAACTAGTCACATTGACCAATATTTTAAGCTATAGTGATGCCTAGAATTGGGAGACTAAAAGTAGTTACTTATAATTTCAACATTCCAAAAGTTTTGTGTGCGTGCATGTGTGTGTACATTCAGGATGGAGTGCTTTCTGCTGAAACAATGCTCCTAAAACAGATATGTAATATGTAACATTTCCTAATAACTTCTTTTGACAAAAACAAACAAACAAACAAACTTTGTTTTGTTTGTTGTTTTTTGTTACACAGGCATTTATTCAATGACCTTCTGTATTTAGTCGTCATTTAAATCACTGCTAAGCTCTTTTCATATCTATTTGCATCACAGTTCTTCATCTTGGGTTGTGAGGGCAACATCCCAAGGGAGCCTATTAGCTATTATTTACAATGACTAGCGATGTATCACAAAGAGTTTTGAGTAAATGCCTGTCAAGAGGATGAGGATGGAGATGAGGGTCTTGAGTAAAGGCCCAGGCAGGCTGCACAATCCACAAAAATTGAGGCCTGAATAAAGCCTAGAATATGCTTTTACCTCTGGCCTGGAGGGTCCTTCTATGGGTGATTCTAAGGCACAGTGGTAAAGGACATGTAGCCCTCTGGTATGGTCCTCTAGTATAGTGGCAGCCCCTCACATGGAAAGCAGTGCAACAAACATCCCATTTATAAGATCTTCTGGAGCATGTGCAAGTAGCATTCTCTAACGGAAATGGAGACAAGGTCTATTGTTAAGAGTATGCCCCAAAAGACACATTCTGCCCCAAGACCAGCTAGGTAGGTCCCTTTTAAGGTCCCTGAGAACAGCAGCCTGGGAGCAACCAAGACTTTCAAAGGCTGACAAGGCACAGAGTAGATGAATGAAAAGATAATACATGAAAACAGTAATAGCTTTGGCTTATAAAACATCCAACCTGAGCAGGGAGGTCAGTGTCCAAACATACAGAAAAAGATGATTGTAGCTGGTGGTTATCAGAAATGCTTTAGCACTTCCTATATCTCAAGTTCAGTTCCTCCCTCCCCTGAACCCCATACAGCACACACATACACACAATCTGCAGAGTCAGAGGTTGGCAATTAGAATCAGGAGCCTGAATCAGGACAGAACTCCTGGCACTTTGCACCAGGTCACCATGATTAGTCCTATCTATACAGTACAAGCAACACTGCCTGAACTTGAGTGGCAGGGTGTCTTATGAAGAGTTAAGCTGCACCCAAGCCTGTCAGGTCTGGAAAGTCTTTCACTTCTCCTACTTCTTTGAAAGGCTGTCTGCCATGGTTGAATGTGAGCTTATACCACAACCAGATGGGCTCTTTGTGTGGATCATTGAGCAGCACCATCTAAGAGATCGGGCATTTGGGTCCCTGGCCGTGGCTCAGACTGGGAGCAGGAACAGCTGAATGAGACAGACACTGCTAATGAGGAGCCCCAGATCTGTGGATTCCTGTCCCTACAGATCATGGGACCCTTGATTGTGCTCATTGGATTGTTTCTTCATGGTTGCCCATGTTAAGAGGAGAAACAACTTGAATGAGGGCCAGAATGCCTCTGAAAGTGAAGACAGACAGACCCAGAACATGGAGCCTGTCCAGGTCACTGTAGTGATATTATCACTGCTGTGATAATATTCCCGGCCCCCTCCACCACCGTACTTTCATGAATCTTCAGCTCCAGTGGTAACTCAAAGTCCTTGGCTAACAGTCTTCTTCCAAATGAAAACTCACCTTCATATTTTTAATGATGGCAGTACCCCATCCACTGAGGTACAAGGCATGGCCCCTGAGAGGGAGCATGCATTCATATACAACATTTCTGGGATCCCTTCGTCCTCTGAGATGGCATACACTCTGCATCTCTCCTCTGAACTGCCTCTCAGATACAAAGAAAAAAGAAACTACTGCAACATCCTTGGCTCCCTCTTCTCAGCCTTCCCCACCATGACCTTTGAACTCCAGTTCTGTTTTCTATAGAATCAGTCACTATCTTTTTATTTTTTTTTATTTTTTTTATTGTTGTTGTATTACATCCATCCCTTTTTTGCTCCCCTCTGTCCCCCTCCCCACCCACCCTTTCCCCCCAAAGTCAATCCCACCTGTTGTCCATGTCCATGGTCAGTCACTATCTTATTTAATTTTTTTAAATTAAAAAAATACAATAGCAAAAAAAAAAAAAAAAAAAAAAACATTTCCTTTTCTAAATTTTTGTTTTATTTTTTCCTGTTTTCATACAGTATTGAAAACAAAATGTGGCACATTCACATTTCCCCAAGGAGCTGTAGAGATGATCTCTACAGGGATAAACGTTGTAAAGCCTGAAGCTCAATCAATTTTTGTCGAAAACGCTCAAAGGGATTAAAGGCTTGATCTGAATGGTCTAGAACATGTACTGTAATTTAATAGAAGAGATGGTCATCTTAATATTTAACGATTGAAAAGAACTTTTCAGTTCATGCGAAGAGTACAGTCCAAGAATAAATCAAACTTCTGAACACATTTTGTTACATATGTGTACACTTTGTGATCCTTAGGTGTTTGTGCCAATTATTCTCTCTCAATAAGTCCTTCAATATGTTTCTTAATAACAACTGGACTTAGTAAGAATTGAGCCTTTAACTGCTAAGTTACCTCTGCTACTAACACATTGTGCTGCATCTTCTTTCTAGAATTCATTATTCATGCAATAGCAGCTTCTACCTCATGTTTTCTGCTGTCATTCACTTTCTGCCTTGTTTCTTTCCTTTCCAACTCTGATTCACCTTGTTGGGCAGCAACTGTTTGACTCCTGACTCTGTGTAGTTTGGAAGTGAACTGATCATTCACTGTGAAGATGTGGCCATATTTATATTTCCTTTGACTTGGGTTCTTTGGTGAGAACCCGCTGGGTTGGTTTACCACAGGCGAGGGACTGCAGGGCTCTAACAAGTTCTCCTTTGGGGACATCTATTTCTTGTTGAATTTCCTCAAATGTGTATTTTTCTCTATTATTCCTTTTCTTTTTTTTCCCCTTTTTTTCTCTCCAAATACTGTTTTATTTCTTATTCAACATCAACCCAATTCTAACTGATCAGATTACATGAGATTATATTATAGTCCACATTTTCCAAAGGAAAAGGTTAGTAAGAAAAATAAAATGCACTTAATTATTATTTTTTTCAGGAAAGCATTTATTGGATAAGGCCGAATGCTCTTGAAAAAATGTGTAAACAGGGCTGAGGTAGGTGGATGGCTGCACATTTCATGAAACCAGAAGGAAAATCATTAATTCCCATTTGTCGGCACCTGGGTTACTCATTCAACTTTCTGACTTGCTCCTCAGCTTGTCTCTCTATCCTACCTGGCATGAGTTCCAGTTATTCTGCCAAATGTCCCCTCTTCCAGATTGCCTCCAGGCTCAAGGCACCTGCCCCAAGCTCTTGACTGTAAGCACACAGATGAGCAGAGCTGCTTGCCAGGGCCACTCTTACTGCCCCTCCCTTCCATCTCCCCATATTTCCAAGTCAGCTTTCCTGTAAGAAGAAATCCTGGTAAAAAAATGTCTCTTATAATACTTGAGTTGAATTTGGGGTGGGGGATGGATGCATCTGAAGCAAAGTGTGCATGCCCAGATATGCACCCATGTGATGTTTCTTTGATAATGTCTCTAATTATGCCAGAGAGACTTGCACTGACAAGAACTTAACCTGAGGCCTGAGAAGGCTAAAAGGGCTCTGTTCTGCCTGGCATCTTTAGCACATGCCATGGCTTTACAAAGAGCCACCCTAAGCCCTTTGCAAAGAGCTGACCATATGCATGTGAGCCAGCTCAAGAACACTACTGTAACTACTATTCAATAAAATCCAGGGTGGGAATGTTAAAATATATATGTAATGTTGTCTTGCCCATTTGGCTTCTCTATGTCTTTGGAGCATTTATTCCATTTACATCTAATGCTATTATAGATAGGTACTTACCTATTGCCATTTTTATTGCACCTATGTTACTCTCTCTATATATATTTTCTTCTTCAAGCAGGTCCTTTAATATTTCTTGTAATGCTGGCTTGGTGGTAATAAACTTTTTAAAAAGATTTTATTTATTATTTTTAGATAGAAGGGCAGGGAGGGAGGAAGAAAGGGAGAGAAACATCAATGTATGGTTGCTTTCATTTGCCTCTAGCTATGGACCTGGATGGAGACTTGGCTTGCAACCTGGTTGTGTGCCCTGACTGGGAATCGAATCAGTGACCCTTGGGTTCGAAGGCTGACGCCCACCCACTGAGACACACCAGCCAGGGTTTGTTAATAAGTTTTCAAACCTTTTTTTACCCTGGGAAGCTTTTTATTTGGCCTCCAATTTTAAATGATAGCCTTTGTGAGTAGAGCATTCTTGGTTGCATGCTCTTATTTTACATCACTTTGAATACTTTATGCTAATTCATTTTAGCCTGAAGTTTTTCTGTTGAGAAGTCAGTTGACAGCCTTATGGAGACTGCCTTGTAGGTAACTATTTTTCTCTTCCTACCTTTAAGATGATCTCTTTGTCTTGGTCCTTTGCCATTTTAATTATGATGTGTCTTTGTGTAGGTTTCTTTGGGTTCATTTTGTTTGGGATTCACTATGCTTCTTATCCTGTGTGACTTTTTTTTTTCCTTTATCCTAACCAGGGAAGATTTCTACCTTCATTTCTTTAAGCAGGTTTTCTACTCCTTATTTATTCTGATCATTTGAACCCTATGATCCAGATGTTATCACACTTGATATTGTCCCAGAGGTACCTTATGCTTTCCTTGTTTTTCTTGAGGTCCCCACCCCCCATTGGCTGAATAGTGTTATCTTGTCCTCTAACTCAGTGATTTGATCTTCTGCTTCTTCTAAACTGCCAGTTGATTCCTTCTAGTGAATCCTCTATCAGATAATGTAATCTTTAGTTCTGACTGGTGCTTGTTTGTGGTTTCTATGTATTTTAAAGTTCTTACTATTACTTAGTTTAAGTTCTCAGTTTGATCATTCCTTCTTCCCTTAAGGTCTTTCTATATTTTATAAACATTATTTTAAATGCCACATCTGTATTTTGATTTCTCCCATTTAATTTAATTCTTTTTCTGGGGATTTCTGGGGACTTTTTTGGGGGGTAATTTTTCTGTTTGTTTCCCCATTTGTCCTCTGTGCTAGGTAAATGGTCTATGGCAACCAAATTTGCTTTGATGGTTTTATAATAAAGGTGTCTTGTTGGGCTCAGTGGCACAATATTCCATGACATTTGAGCTCTGTGATCGAGGAATATTTCTTGTGGGTTATGTGGCCCCTCTTTTGTCTTGTACACTGTTGAGCTTTTCATGGGTAGAGTTAACTTTTCAGTCTGGGAGGCTGTAAAGATAAACTTCAACCACAGTGTGAGGTTCTGTGCAGGGGCTTCCTCTTAGGGCAGCATTGTTCCCAACAAGGTCTGGTGCCACTTTGTATGAGCTGATTATGTGATTTGTTAGGTTGAGCTCTAGTGTGGTATGAAGCTTACCACTGTTTGTTGTTGCTGTTGTTGTTGTTGGGTTCAGATACATGTCACTGTCAGATGTGTGCAACTGGCCTTGAGCTACCTGTCTGTTGCTACCACACTGTTTGTGTCTTTGTCTACCGGACCTCTATGTGCATGTGAGGTTCCAATTGCTGTAAAAGAGTCAGTTTCTTCTTACATAGAGATGTTGGCATCTCTTTACAAGGACCAAGGCTCCCTGAGACTCACCTCCACTTTTTAGCTGCTCTACTTCTCCCTGAGATTGCCTGGTCTACCTCCTGAGGCTTTTGATAAAAGAGTATAGAATGCTCCCAGGCCAGTTGAGATAGGGCTAGTGGGTTATGCAGTTTGTAGGGCACTCAATGAGGGGAAAGTAACCACTGCTTTGAAGCCGAATTCTTCATTTTATGCCAGAGACTCCAGCTCTTTTTTTTTTTTTTTCACGGTAGGGGGAGCAGTTGCTGCCAATTCAGTATGGATAGTCAGCCATCCCCTTTGTAGGAGGGAGCTCAGGAACCTTGGACTCCAGGGGATAGATAGCACAGTGGATAAGGTGCTGGCCTGCAAACCCAAAGGTCGATGGTTTGATTCCCCAGCCAGGGCACATAACCAGGTTGCAAGCCAGGTCTCCAGCCAGGTCTGTAGCTGGAGGCAGATGAAGAAAGGCAACCATACATTGATGTCTCTCTCCCTCTCTGCCTCTCTTCCTTCCCCTCTCTCTAAAAATAATAAAATAAAATCTTAAAAAAAAAAAAAGAAAGAAAGAAAGAATTCCTTGTTGGGGTTGATGCTGGCCCAGCCACAGGAGAAAGCTAAGCTCTCTGTCCTGTTCCCAGGCAATAGCCTCTGAAGGTCTCAAATTTTGAAAATCCCTCAGTGCTATTCTTCTTTCCCCCACAGAAATGCATCCAGTGGGTGAGTCTGGGACTTGGCAGGGCTGATCTAAACAGTTTCTCATTAAGGGTGATTTCTACAAGCCTGTAGGAGGGGGCAAGCACTCCTCCTTCCCAGGGTAGTGTGGGTCAAGATTGGAGTTGCCTCTCTGCAATTCAGCCAAGCTCAGACAGTAGCCCCCCAGGGGACCCATTTTAAAACTTTTAGCTTTTGATTCATTACCAATCCAAATAGGGTGGGTCCCAAAGTCCCCACCTTGCCCCACACTCTTATGTCTCCATTTGGCTGGTCTTAGCAGGAGAGGACTCAAAGCCACAGCTTGGCATGGCACAAATGAAAACTGTAGGAAAGGCCAAAAATGTCTAGCTCTGTGCAGCTTCTCTGCACCTCCAAACTCAGAAGCAAAATGGCCCACATGTGTGGGGCAGGGTGCACCCAAGATGGAGAAAACTGGTCATTTTTCCCAAGCCTCTCAGTTACTTCATTATTTGGGTCTTTACCTAAAGCCTCCCCAGACATTAGAAGGCCCCTAAAAGTCACTCTGGTTGTAGCCTGCAGGCACCTCTGCAGGATCTGAACATAGCAGCATGACCTTTCCAGCAGTCTGAGCCCATACCATGAACTCTCCATAGTGGAGCTACAGCAATATGAGAGCTGTATGCTGAAAGGGTGTCCTATGCTGAAGTGTTCAAGTCTGAGTCTCCCAGGTTCTGTGGATCTCCACTGATTACCACCACCAGGTGGTACACAGTCCTCTCCTCCTCTGTTGTTTTGGGCTGAGGGTCACTGTATGGGACCCCTTGCTCTTAAAAAGAGGAGCTCTGCAGCCACAATATGTGGCCTCTCAACCGCCACAGCAGCTGCATGTGGGAAATGTTCCTGTCCACATATCGACCCCTTTTACTGGTCTCTATGTAGCATCCAAGCCAGTCAGTTAAGTCAGTGTCTTGGTCTCCTCCCAAGAAAATAGAAGACCCCTTAAAATCACTGCTGGAGGTAGCCTGCAGGCACCTCCACAGTACCTGAATGTAGTAGCAGGGTCTTTCCAGCAGCCTGAGCCCATATCATGAACTATCCAAGCTGGTGCTACAACAATATGAGTGTTTTGTACTGAAAGGGTGCTCCCTCAATCTCACAGCTGTGGGAGATCCCAGCTGATTCTCACTGCAAGATGCTGCAGTCTCTCCTCTTCCTGTCTGTTGCAGTGGGTTGAGAACACCTGCATGGGGTTAAGGCCCCTCACTCCTAGGGAGAGTGAGTCCTTGCGTTAGTTTTAGTGTTAGGTTTTGAGTGAAGGTTATGATTATGGGTAGGGCTAGAGCTGTGATTAGGGCTAGGATTAAGTTTATGTTTAGTGTTAGGGTTAGGTTCATGGCTAGGACCAGTGTTAGTTTTAGGATTAGGTTAAAGTTGGGTTAGGATTGGTGTTATGTTTAAATCTAGGGTTATGGTTAGGCCTACTATTAGGTTTAATGTTTGTGTTGAGATTAGAATTATGTTTAGTCCTAAGGCTAGCACTAGGTTTGTGTTTGAGTTTTGGATTAGTATAGTTTTAGGGTTAGGATTAGAATTAGGGATAGGCATAAAAATAGCATTAGGTTTCGGGTTAGTGTTAGGCCTAGGGCTAGGGATAGAGTTACTTTTATGATTTGTGTTGAAAGTAGTATTAAGATCAGGTTTCATATTAGGGCTAGGTTTAGAGTTACTTTTATGATTTGTGTTGAAAGTAGTAGTAAGATCAGGTTTCATATTAGGGCTAGGTTTAGAGTTGAGTATAGGTTTATGTCTAGGTTTAGGGTTTGGTTTAGGGTGAGAGCTAAAGATAAAGGTAGGCTCTGGGTTAGGATTAGGTCTAGAGTTAGAATTATGTTTAGATTTAAAGCAAAAGCTAAAGCTAGGTTTAAATATAGAATTTGGGATGTGAGGGCGATTTGGCTGCGACATCTGTCACCCCATTGATCGCCAGGGTTGATTCGGCTGATCTGGCTGGCTAGGCGCGTGTCCCCTTCCTCCCCCACTGATCCATGTGCGTCGCTCCCGAAGCTGCGCGCTCGGGCGAAGAGGACGACCTTCCGAACTAGAGGAGAGGACCGGTCTTCGGTCAAGGGTATACGAGTAGCTGCGCTCCCCTGCTAGAACCTCCAAACAAGCTCTCAAGGTCCATTTGTAGGAGAACGTAGGGTAGTCAAGCTTCCAAGACTCCAGACACATCCAAATGAGGCGCTGCACCTGGCAGTCTGCCTTTCTTAAAAATTAAAAAAAAAAAAAAAAAAAAAAAAAAAAGAATTTGGTTTAGGGTTAAGTCTAGGATTAGTTCTATGGCTAGTATTAGGGCTAGTCTTAGTGTTGATTTGGTCTAAGGCAAGGTTAGGTTAAGTGTTAGCATTAGTTGTAGCTTTAAGTCTACAACTTAGAGTAGTGGTGGTAAGGTTAGGGTTAGAGTTAAGTTTGGGATTAGGTCTAGAGCTAGGTTATAGTTATGGTTGGGTTAGTATTAGGATTAAAGCTTAATTTAAGGCTGTTACTAGGACTGGGCTAGGTGTAGTGTTAGGGTTAAGGCTAGATTTTGGGTTAGGTAAGTTTTGGGTTAGAACTAGGGCTAGAGCTAGTTTTAAGGTAAGGTTTGGGTTAGGTTTAGGCATAGGGTGGGGCTAGACCTAGGTTGGTATTAGGATTAGGGCTAGGATTAGTGTTAGGTTTAATGTTAGGTCTAGGGCTATAGTTGGGGTTTTCATTAGGATCAATTTTAGTTTGTGGGGCAGTGTTAATGCTAGCATTAATTTTAGGTTTATGGCTATGACTAGGATTAGGGTTAGTGTTATGTATGATGCTAGGGTTACAGTTTGGACTATTGCTAATGCGTCAGGGTTAGGATTAGGGTGGGGCTAGGCTATGGTTATACTGGGGTCAGTATTAGGGTTAGAACTAGGGTACTAAACTAGGGTTGGGATTAGTATTAGGATCAGTGAAAAGGGTTAGGTTTAGGTCTATAGCTAAGATAAGGTCTAGGGCTAGTGTTAGGGTTAAAATTAAAATTAGGGTTAGTTTTAAGGTTAGGGTTAGGGTTTGGATTAGGTTTAAGGTTAGTGTTAGGGTTAGAATTATGGTTAGTTTAGAATTAATTTTAGGGCATGGTTAGAGTTAAGGACAGGAAGAGAGCTAGGGCTAATGTTAGAATTACCTTTACGATCAGGCTAGGTCTAGCATTTGGTTTAGGAGTGGAGCAAGGGCTAGGGAAAAAATATGGTTAGGGCTGGGGCAATTGGTATAGTTAGAGTTATTTCTAGGGGAAGGGTTAGAATTAGAGGTAGGGCGAGGTCTAGGGTTAGTGTTAGCTTTAGTGTTAGGCTAGAACTTGTATCAGGTAGGTTTGGACTAAAGCTGAGTTTTGGGTTAGAGTTTGGATTAGTTTCTGGCCTAGGGTTTGGGTTAGTGTTTGGATGTGGTCTAAGATGAGGCTTAAGTTAGCACTAGTGCTAGAGTTAGAACTAAGAATTATGGTTAGGTTTTAGAGTAGGGTTATGTTTATTGGTAGTGTTAGGGTTAGGATTAGGTTTAGGTTATGGTTAATATTAAGGTTTGGGCTAGGGCTATAGGTAGAGTTAGGTTAGGGTTAAAATTTCAGTTAGTGTTAAGTTTAGGGTTAGCATTAAGACCAGAGCATGTGTTAGGGTTATGTTTAGGGGTAGGACAAGGATTAGGGTTATGTTTAAAATATATGTTAAGTGCTACGGTTAGCTTTAGTGTTATAGGCAGGTTTATGGTATGGTTAGGATTAGATTTAGAATTAAAGTAATGGCTAGATCTAGGATTAGGTGTTCAGTAAGTATTACTGTTAGAACTCTGACTTGGGCTAGCTTTATTAGTCTTAGGCTTTGGGTGAGAGTTAGGGTGAAGGCTACAACTAGGTTTAGAGTTAAGATGAGGTTTAGGACTAGCATTTAAAATTAAGTTTAAGGTTGGGTTTAGGGCTTGTTTAAAACTTAAATGCAGTGATAAAATTTTGACTAGTGCTGGGTCTAGGCTTAGAAATAGTGTTAGAATTAGGGTTAAGGTTAAGGCTAGGTCTAAGGTTAAGGTTAGTTTTAGAATTAATTTTAGGTTGAAGACTAGGGTTAGGGTTAGGTTTAGGCTTGGGTTGAGATTTAAGACCAAAACTAGAGTTAGATCTACAGTTATGGTTAGAGGTAGGGTTAAGGATAGAATTAGGTTTAGATTTAGGGTGATAGCTAGAAAGAATCTTGGGTTACAGTAGGATTAGGGCTAGGTCTAGAATTAAATTTAGGTTTAGGGTTTATAGTAAGGGTAGGACTAGGTTTAGGTTTAGAGTTAGGGTAAAAGTTAGGGCTATGGCTGGGCTAGGGTTATGGTTAAGTCTAAGTGTAAATTAAGGGCTAATGTTAGGTCTAGGTTATTAGGATTTGTAATACATTTAAAGCTAATGTTAGGGTTAGGTGTAAGGTAAGCATTAGATTTATTTTTCATGTAAGGGATAGAGCTAGGAGTAGGTTAGAGTTATGGTTATGGTTATATTTATGTCTAGGGCTAGGGCTAGTGATAGGGTTAGGTTTAGGCTTAGGGTTAAAACTAATGCAAGGATTAAGTTCAAAATTTGGTTCAGAGGCAAGTCTACAACTAAATTTAAGGTAAGAGTTACAGTTAGGGTTTGGCTAGGACTAGGATTAGAGTATGATTTGAAGTTAGGGTTAGGTTTAGTGTTAAGAAAGATATAAGTCTAGGGATATGTGTACATTTTAGGTAGGGTTAGGGTAAGGTTTATGTTCAGGGTTAGATGTAGAATTAGGGCTAGGGTTAGCGATAGTTCTAGGGCTAAGTTTAGGGTAAGGTATGAGATAAGTTCTAGAGCTATGGTTAGTGTAGGGCTAGGGCTAGAGCTAGGACTGGGGTTAACATTGGGGTTAGAGCCAGCTTTAATTAGTTCTAGGGTTAGAGTTAGAGACTGTAATGGCCTGGATTAGGGATAGATACAGTGCTAGAGCTAGGGTTGGGTTCAGATTTGGGGTTAAAATTATGCCTAAGTATAAGTTTAGGGCTGGGGCTAAAGCCAGGGCTATATTTAGGTTTAGGGCTAGGAATATGGTCAGTGTTAAGACAAAGGTAAGGACTAGGGTTAGAGGTAAGGTTAGAAATAGGATTAGGGTTGGGTTAAGTTTAGGGCTAGGTTTGTGGTTAGTTTAAGAGTTAGGTTTCACACCAATTCATAAGAACCTATGTACACCTATTTTCATAGCAGCACTATTTACAATAGTCAAGTGCTGGAAACAGCCTAAGTGCCCATCAGGGGATGACTGGATCAAAAAACTTTGGTACATTTACACAATGGAATTCTATATAGCAGAGAGAAAGAAGGAACTTGTACCCTTTGCAACAACATGGATGGAACTGGAGAGTATTTTGCTTAGTGAAATAAGCCAGTCAGTGAAGGACAAATATCATATGATCTTACCCATTACAGGACAATAATGAACAAAACTAACAACAAGCAAAACAGAACCAAATATATGAATACAGTGAATAGGCCTTCAGTGGTCAGGGGAAAGGGGTTGGGGGAAGAAGGGAGGCAGAGGCAAGGAAGGGGAGCAGCTTAGACAAGAACCTAGTATAAAGGAACCATGGACATGGACAACAGGTGGGATTGACTTTGGGGGTAATGGGTGGGTGGGGGAGCAAAAAGGGGATGGATGTAATACAACAACAATAAAATAAAATAAAAAGAGTTAGGTTTCAGGTTGGTGTTGGATTAGCTTTAAGGCTAAGACTTGAGCTCGTGTTAGAGTTAGGGTTATTATGAGGACTAGGGTTAAGGGTTGGAATCAGGTTAGTTCTAAATTTAGCTTTATGTTTAGGGTAGAGTTAAGGTTAGAATTAGCTTTAAAGTTAGGGTTAAGCTGAGGGTTAAATCTAGGTTTAGAGTATGGTTCAGGTGTAAGGTTAATGTTTTGGCTATGGATAGGTTTAGGTTTAGTGTTAGGGTTAAAAAATAGGGTTAAGAAATGTTAGGGCTTGGGTTAAGGCTAGAGTTAGTTTTAGGGTTTGGACTGGGTTAGAATAGGTCTTGGGATAGATCTAGGGCTATGGCTAGGGTTGGGGTTAGAATGAGGTCTATCCAGGTGCTGGAAACAGCCTAAGTGCCCATCGGTGGATGATTGGATCAAAAAACTTTGGTACATTTACACAATGGAATTCTATATGGCAGAAAGAAAGAAGGAACTTGTACCCTTTGCAACAACATGGATGGAACTGAAGAATATTATGCTTAGTGAAATAAGCCAGTCAGTGAAGGACAGGTATCATATGTTCTCACCCATTACGGGACAATAATGAGCAAAACTAACAACAAGCAAAACAGATCCAAGTGTATGAATACAAGGAATAGGCCTGCAGTGGTCAGGGGGAAAGGGGTAGGGGGTAGGGGACAGGCAGAGGCAAAGAAGGGGAGCAGTTTAGACAAGAACCTAGTATAAAGGAACCATGGACATGGACAACAGGTGGGATTGACTTTGGAGGGAAAGGGTGGGTGGGGAGGGGGACAGAGGGGAGAAAAAAAGGGATGGATGTAATACAACAAAAATAAAATTAAAAGAAAAAAAAAAAGAATGAGGTCTAGCAATAGATTAGGTACAGGCTTAGAGTTAGGGTTAGAGTTAGGGTTAGAGTTAAGGTTAGGCCTGGGTTCAGAATTAGGCATAAGGATAGGTTTAGGGCTGAATCTTCTGCTTAGTTTACAGTTAGGGTTTGGCTATGGTTTGAGTTAGCTTTAGGTTTAGAGTTAGTTTTATGGCTTTGGCTTGAGCTAAGTTTAAGGGTTAAGCCTAGGACTAGTGTTAGAGCTAAAGTTAGGTTTAGAATTAGGAATAGGGTCACAAATAGGTCTACAGCAAGGTTTATGGTGATAGTGTTGGGCTTATGACTATGATTAGGTTGAGGGTTGGATTATGGCTAGGGATGGGGTTGGTGTTGGGGTTAGGTTCAGGAACAGGGGTAGGTTTAGGGCTAGGCCTAGGTTTAGGACTAGGGCATGACTATGTCTAGAAGTAGGTTAAGGGTTTTATTCAGGTATAGGAGGTCTGTCCCAAAAGTATTGGCCACACAAACTTTTAATTCTATTGACATTGGCTTGATACTTTTGGGATAGGTCTTATAGAATTCATATTAGTGATAGGGTTAGAGGTAGTGTTAGTATTAGGGTTAGGTTTTAGGTTAGGGGTAAATGTATGGGTAGGTTTATAATAAGGGAGGTTGGGCTAGGGCTACTGTTTGGGCTAGTGTTTGGGTTAGGGTTATACCTTAAGTTAACATTACAGTTAGAATTACATAAATGTTAGTGCTAGTGATAGGGTTATAGTTAGGTTACTATTTAGGGTTAGAGTTAAAGTTTGGGCTGGGTATTTGTTTCAGCTTAGTGGTAGATATAGGCTTTGGATTAGTTTTAGGGTTAGGTAGGTCAAGGATTTGGTTTATTTCTAGGGTTAAGTTTGGAGCTAGGGTTAGATTAGGGCCAGGGTTAGGGTTTGAATTTATTTAGGGTTATAGTTAAATTTAGGGCTAGGGTTTGTACTACTGCTAGGTGAAGGTTTAGGGCTAGTGTTAGGACTAAGGCTGGGATTGAGGTTAAAATTAGGATTAGGGTTAAGGCTGATGCTAAATTTAGGGTTAGGTTTCAAGTTTGAGTTTAGGTTAAGGTGAGGTTAGGACTTAGTTTTAGGGTTAAGCTTAGGATTGATTTTAGGAAATGGGTAAAGTTAGGAATTGTTCTAGTTTGGTGTTAAGCCTAGGGCTATGTTTACATTTAGGTTTAAGGTTAGGGTTATTCTAGTGGGAGCATTAAGGTTTCAGGGAGGGCCAGAACTGGACAAATTTGGAAATAGAGCTAAGTTTAGGGTTAGGCCTAGGGTTAAGGATAGTTAAAGGGTTAAGGTCAGGGTTACTAGTAGGATGAGGGCTAGGGCTATGGTTAAGGTAATCATTAGGGGTAAGATTAGGGTTAGGTGTAAGAATAGTTTTTTTCAAAGATTTCACTCACCATTTTTTAGAGAGAAGGGCAGGGAGGGAGGAAGGAAGGGAGAGAAACATCAATGTATAGTTGCCTTTTACCTGCCTCCAGTACGGAGCTGGCTGGAGACCTGGCTTGCAACCTGGTTTTGTGCCCTGGCTGGGAATTGAACCAGGAACTTTTGAATTTTCAGGCTGGTGCCTATCCACTGAGCCATCAGCCAGGGCAGGTGTAAGAATATTTTTAAGGCTTGGGTGATGGTTAGGTTTAGGTTTAGGTCTAGGCCTATGGCCAGGCTATGATAACAGTTAGGTTAGGGTTAAAGCTGATATTAGGGATAGGGTTATGTTTAGGTTTTAGATGAGGGTTAAGCTTAGTGTCAAGTATGAGGGCCAAGGATGGGCTTAGGGATAGGGTCAGGCTAGGTCTAGAGTCATATTTAGGCCTATGTATATAGTGTTAGGGTTATGTTTAGTCTTAGGGTTAGGTTTATGACAAAAGCTAGACTTAGTGTTAGGGCTTTAGTTATGGTTAGAGTTAGAGGTAAGTTTACATTTAGGGTTAGGATTAGGGTCTATAGTTAGGGCTCAAATTATAGGATTACGGTTTAGGTTATATCAAAGGCTAGCTAAATTTAGGTTTAGGCCTAAAGTTAGGGTCAGAGTTAGGAATTGTGTTAGGGTTCTGGTTATGGTTAGTGTTAGGACTAGTGCTGGGTTTAGGGTTAGTTTTAAGGATAAGATTAGGACCATGTCTAGGGCTAGGATTAGGTTTAGATTTTTTCTTAGGGTTATGGTTATAAATTTAGGGTTAGGTCTGGGGCTAGGGTTGTTTAGGGATTAATTCAATTTTAGGATTAGGGATAATGTTAGGGCTATAGTTATGTTACAAATTAGGTTTATGGTTAGGTATAGGGTTAGCATTAGAGTGAAGGCTAGGGTTATAGTTAGGCCTATGTATAGTGTTAGGGTTATGTTTAGTCTTAGGATTATGTTTAGGACAAGAGCTTGACTTAGGGTTAGTGTTAGTTTAGTGTTAGGGCTTTGGTTATGGTTAGAACTAGAGGTAAGTATACATTTAGGGTTAGGGTTAGGGCTAGAGCTGGGTCTATAGTTTAGGGATCAAATTATTATTAGGGCTAGGGCTAACTATGAAAGTTTATGTTAAGTGTTAGGGTTAGAAATAGTGTTAACATTAAAATTCAAGTTAGGGTTAGTGATAGCATTGGGTTAGGGTTAGAGTTAGTCTATGGTTAGGTTTTGGCCTAGTCCTAAGGTTATGGTTAGTGTTAGGATTATATTTACGGATAATATAAGGAATAGGGTTAGGTTTAGGGTTAGGTTTTGGTATAGATTTAAGGAAAGAGCTACAGCTAGTGTTAGGTTTAGTTTTAGGTTTAGAGTTTAGGTTAGTATAGGATTAGGTTTTGGGCTAATGAAAATGTTAGGATTAGGTTTTAGTGTTTGAGTTAGTACTAGGTCTAATGTTAGTTTTAGGTTTAGAATTAAGACTAGGAACAGGATATGGTTAGAGTTGGGATATGGTTTTGGTTAAAGCTAGGGCTATTCTGGGGATATGGTTAGGGTTCAGGTTAGTTATAAGGTGGAGATCAGGAAAAGAGCTAGGACTAGTTTTAGGTTTTGTTTTGTTTCTGGTTAGGTCTTAGTATTAGTGTTAATGCTAGTGTTAGAAATAAGAAGACTAAGGTTAGTGTTAGTGTTAGATTTAGGGTTAAGTTTAGGGTGGGGTATAGTAAGGGTTACGTCTAGGTCTGGAATTATGTTTATTATTAGAATTAGAGCTGAGAGGAACCCCCAGCCCACAGAGATCCCTTGGTGCCACAGATGAAATGAATACTTTCCAGGCAGCTTGTGCTAGGAGAGAGAAGACTGACTAGTGTCTGATAGACAAAAGTGTCAAATGCCCACCTCCAAAGGTTTTTATTGATTACAGAAGATTGAGGGTGCATGTTACAAACTACAAATTATCACAGAAGAATATTCAAAAGGAAGGGAGTTGTTAAATTTAGACAAGATGACATCAAGAACTCCAAGTAGTCCATACAGTTTTATGGAGGGTGGAATTACATGTGGGTGAAGGTTTTAACATCTGCCTCTGGTGCGATAATTAAGTCTAGGAAGTTTAGGTCACAGGCACAGGCTTCAAAGGACCTGTGGAGTGTTCTCAAGGCCAGATCCCCACTGGGGTCCCTCTGGCTACAGCATCGAGGCCTGTATGCACCCAGATTTTCTGGTTTTCTGGTCAGGCATTACAGGCTTGGCCTGGCCTGGCCTGGGCAGGGGTCCACGCCCCAACACCTACCCAGTGGGACCTCGACATACAGTTAGAGCTACCATAATGTTAACTTTTGGATTAGGCTTACAGTTTGGGTTAAGTAATGGTTAAATTTAGGTCTAGCTCTAGGGTTAGGGCTATGTTTATGTTAGGTTTAATGGTAACACTAGAACTAAAGTTAAGGTTATACTTAGGTCTAGGTTTAAGGCTAGGGATAAATTAAGGTTTAGGGTTGGAGTAAGAATTAGTTTTAGGGTTAGGGTAAGGTTTAGAGTTAAGATTAGGTTTAAGGCTAGAGTTTGCATTAGGGTTATGGTTAGTGTAAGAGTTAGTTTTAATCTTAGTGTTAGAGTTAAGATTAGGGTTAGGAAAGTGTTAGGGTTAAGGTTAGTGTTAAATTTAGGGCTAGGGCTAAGATTAAGTTTAGGTTTATGGTTAAGTAGAGTGTTAGGGTAAGGGTTAAGATTTGGAAAAGCTAGGGCTGGGGCTAGGGCTAGGTTTAGGGTTGCATGCTGTTAGTTAAAGATTAGGGTTATGGTTATGAATAAGGTAAGGTCTAGTCTGATGGTTGTAGCTAGTACAAGTGTCAGGCTTATATTGGGGTTAAGTTGAAAACTAAAGTTAATGTTAGGGATAGGTTTAGAGTTAGGTTTAATACTAGATCTACAGTTAGTGTCAGGATGAGGGCTAGGGCTAGGCTTAATGTTTATGCTGAGAATAGAGATGATGCTATGGTATGGGTTATGATTAGGGTTAAAGCTAGGACTATGGTTAGTTTTAGTGTTAGGGTTAGAATTAGGTTTAGGTTTGTGTTATGGTTATGGTTAGGGTTAGGGTAGGGCTAGGGTTAGGACTAGTATTAGGTTTAGGGTTAGGGTTAAGGTTTGGGCTAGGTTTAAATTTAGGGTTAGGGCTAACTTCAGGTGTAGGGGATAAGAATTAGTGTAGGTTTCAGTTTAGGTTTTGGTTTAGATTTAGGGTTAAATTAAGGTAGGGTTTAGTGTTAGGTTTATGATTCAGGTTAGGTTAGAATTAGGGCTAAATCCATGTTTAGGGTTAGGTGGGACTGGAGTTCAGTTTTTGGTTAGGGTTAGATTTAGTGTAGAGTTAGGGTTAGGTAAAGGTCTAGTGCTAAGGCTTGCTCTATGGTTAGAATTAAGTTTAGGCTTATTGTAAGTGTTAATGCTAGAGCTAAGTTAAAATTTAATATACATTATGATTAGGGTGACTGCTAGGTTTTGGTTTAGGGCTAGGGGGAGGGTTAGGAATAGGTCTAAAACTATGGTTACTTTCTATTTTAGGGTTAGATCTAGAGATAATGTAAAGGTTCTTTTTAGAGTTAGGCTTAAGGCTGGGTTTAGGTTTAGGTTTAGGGTTAAATTTAAGACTAGTGCCAGGGTTAGGATTAGAATTAGCACCAGGGCTAGGGTTAAATTTAAGATTAGAGTTAGGGTTAAAGCTAAGGGTACATTTAGGTTAGGGTTAGAGTTAGTTAGGATATGGTGAGGGCTAATTGCCATGGAGTAAATGGAAACTGAGACATATGTGAATGAATTAGGTTTTCACAATAGAAATTAGAGAAGACTGCACAGTGAGAGGCAGGTTGTATTCTTATCAAGGATGATCCAAGTTCTCATTTTAATTTCAGTGTGAGTGGTATTCTTTATGCCTAGACTAAAAAGTAGAGGTAAGAGATGTTAGGGGAAGGAGTTGTTTTATAATATAGTTGTCAAGTGGAAGTTGGGCTTTTCAATATTAGACATAATCTTTGCAGCCAGCTAGCTTAGTGATACACTTCAATGAGACTAGGAAGGTAGGTATATTGAAATCCATATGAATGTACATTTGCTTTTTACCAACATTTGGTCATAATGTTATTAGGCAAAGCCCCTCCCTACTTTAACCTTTAAGGCATGAGTAAAAATCAGTAAAATCAAAGAGAAGTTCTCTCTCTAGTTTCAATTCTGCTTCTAAACAGGTTCTGATAGACACTATTCTTTAGAAATGAACCATTTATCCCCCAGTTGACATGAAAGATATAAAATTATTTTTACTTAATCTGGTGTTCAACTGTAGTGTTCTGGTGGGACTGTTGCATTTTCATATTGTGTGGCAATGAGGACACTTAAGCCATTTTCTTCAACCTCAAGTCCCTCAAATGTGAACCCTGACTTCAGCTTAGGTTTATAAAGGCTTCATGTTTGGTAGGGACAAGTGGTTTCATAGTGCTAGTTAGGTCATTTCATTTGAGTCTTTGGTTCAACAACACAAGCAAGTTTGAATTGGCAGAATTTCAAACCCCTTACTCCATATTGGCTCATTCAATATTTATACTGAGCACCTATTATATCAGGCATTGTGCTGTGAATATGGGATTTTTTTTTAAGTTCATACTTTCATTATGAACTTGAGTTGAACTTTGAAAGGGATGTTTGGAAAACAGACAGCAGGTAAATTTAAAAGCAAATATTTTGCTTTGTGGATATACCTGAGCAGATTTAAAAAAGGGAGTAGCTAAAAATAAATCTGGCACAGATTCATAGTCTCTTAGTAAAAGCAGACATGAAACAAATAAGTAATCATAAGTTCTAATAAATGCAAGTTTAGAGAAGGAAGTAATTACTTCTGTTGGAAAAGGACCAGATAGTATCGGGCTAGGAGAAAGTTCTAGTAAAAGGAGATTTCTAAACTGAGTTTGCATATCTGTGTATGTGTGCAGGGTGTTGAGGGTTCCAGGAAGAATTCAATGTATTAAAGGTACAGAGGCATAAAGTTGGAAAACCAGAAAACTAAAAGCACTTTAGTATAGATGAAGTATGAGGTGGGCACTAGTGAAAACTGGGAGAATTAAGCAAGGACTTTGCTTAATTCTGTGCCAAGGACTTTGGACTCAATTTTACCTTATAGGTCACATGGGCCATGGGAGCATTTTAAGCTAGGGTGCAATGCAGTGCCAGTTGTTCTAGATCTATCACTCTGGCAGTCACTTGTGGATATTTTGGAGGAAGCCAGTCTAAAGGCAGGGAGATCAGTTAGAAGGCTATTGCAATAATGGTGGCATGGTGATGGGATGTGCCACTAAGCAAAGTGAGGATAAGTCACTTGATCACTGTGTATCTCACTTAGCTCCAGTGCACTCCTTGTGAACTTGTGGTGAAACTCAAAGGGGCCTTTGGAAAAGACATGGTAGGTAAGTTTAAGAGCAAGTATTCTTCAAGGATACTGAGGCAAAACTAAGAAGGAAGATGTTAAAAATAAATTCAGGAGAACAAACTCCTTTTGGTGGACTACAACTACCAGAGCTTGGATCCACTAGCCTTAACAATACAGCCCAACCACACTGAACCCTGTCCGTGTAGCATAGTACATCAGCTGGCTGGAAAGAGTGCTTCGGAAGAGAGGCTCTAGAGGCAGGAAGCCCCATTTTCCAAAAATTTTGCTTTCTCATTCAAGGCAGCAGCTTCAGAAATAGGTCAGCTGGGCCAGTCTCATTCCCCTCTGACATATCCTTGCTGTAGTGTCCAAAAATAACCTGGACTGACCTCTCCATTTGACCCCCAACCCCACCTGAACTTGGGAAGTTAGTTTGCCTGGGATTAAATCTTGACTGGCAAGCAGCACTGATATTCAGGGACAGAGAAAGTGAAGAGCAATCAGCAAGTATTCAAAAGAACTCAGCAGCTAGTAGAGTAGAAGGAAGAGACAAAAAAGTGGGTGGGTGCAACCAGGGTGGATCTACAGGTAGGCTTCTCTGACTTGCAGAGAGATTCTTGCTTCTAGGAACAGAGACCTTAGAAAGGGAAAGAAGGTTAGGGTCACCACTGTAGGAAGGGGAGAAACTGGGGTCCTCATTAGGCCACAGCCAAGGTTACCTCTAAACCCATCATCAGTCTCTCTGACCTTGCCAGAAGTTCCTTCACGTCTCCCTGGTTAAGAGAGTGAGCTTACCAGACAAAAGAACAAAATGAAGCATTTCACTTAGTACCTTTCTCCCCAAATACTTAAGCCTCTATGGTCTTGCTGATCTTGCATCCTTTCAGGAAAAAATGTCCAGGATCCATGCTTGGCATTTCAGAGTTGAAAGTAACTTTAGAGACTGTTCAGTCTGCTTGACTCATGTCTAGAGATCTGGAAATTGAAGCTGAGGGGCGTGAAGCATCTTGCCAGGTGACTGGATTGCCTCTCACTCCTCTTTCTGCTTGGCCCAGGTTGCCATGTGCCCCTTTTGCAAATGAGGACTAGTATGAGGGTTTAGAACTGGAATTAGAAATTAGTTCTAGCTCTGGCTGGTGGCTCAGTGGATTGGCACTGGCCTGCGAACCCAAAGGTCACTGGTTCAGTTCCCAGCCAGGGCACATAACCAGATTGCAAGCTCCCCAGTCAGGTCTGTAGCTGGAGGCGGGTGAAAGGCAACCATACACTGAGGTCTCTCTCCCTCTCTTCCTCTCTCCCTTCCCCTCTCTCTGAAAATAATAAATAAAATCTTAAAAAAAAAAAAGAAATTAGTTCTATGTTATTCATTCACCCCAGGGCATGACTGGTTTACAGGTGACCTTAAACTTGATTCAGTTTCCTAATCTGTGAATGAGGTGTGTCACCTTACCATCTATCTTGCAAAATTAATGTGAAGGTTATTGGAAACCACACTGTGTAAGTGTTGTAGTCTAGGCATACAATAGGTGCTGAATTATGTTTCCCTAGGGAACATTCATCAGGTCCTGTGTATGGAGGTGGGGTTTGGAAGGCAGAAATCTTTTCACCCACATTCTCCTCTGCAGCATGGGTCATAGAGAGGTAGGAAGATCTGGGTGGCTGGCCATCCTGGGGAATGCAGTGTGGATAAATAGTCTCTAGTCCAGATGTCATCTTTTTATGCCAAGACCCAATTGGGTACATCTAGGAGCAAGCCCTTCACAGAACTTCTGATTAGGTTGTGGGCTGCCAGCACTAGGTTCAGGCCCATGAAAGTGGAAGGGCTCTCTGATCAGGTCCCTGGTCTGTCAAAGTAAGACAAAGACCCTGTGGGTGGGAAAAGAGGTCAGATGTGTGTGGGTCTCCTTCCTCAGGATCCCATATACTGACCCCTATTCCCCTCCTGGTTCCTTCTGAGGGTAGCTGTGAGTCATAAAAAGAGCGCCAACGACTGGAGAGCACGGTTGCCCTCCTGGTCCTGTCACTAAGGCTTGTTCACCTGGAGACCAGGGCTCCTGGGCTGGTCCCTTCACCTCATCCTTAACATGAGGATTACAGCTCCTCCCAAGATGGTTGTATTCATAACATAGTACCTTATAACTACTAAATGCAAGATCTTTTCCTCAGCCTCCTGGAACAATTTGGTCTTGTCTCTCACCAAGAAATCTCCTGGGTCTCCATATTTTCCACCAGTCTACCAGGGCTCCTCTGGCCTTTGAGCTGTTTCCCAAAAGCCCACCAGGAGGCGCCCTTTACCCGCCAAAGTTGGCTGGGCTATAACTCCTCCGGACCGGGTTGAGGGCTCCCTGCCCCTCTGCGCAGGGCGGTGCCAGGTGCAGGCTGCGCTGGGCCCCTCTGTGGTCGATATACTCTGGGCTTGCACCTTGTCCAACGGCGCCTCCGCAGCGCGCGACCCTTGCGCACCTGCCTGGCTCCAGGTCCCCAGCCCTTTGCCTGTCGCTCTGTTCAGCTCCCCTGGACAGCAGCAAGTTTTGTCCCTGACCACTGGGACCCACCGCAGCTGGCCTCCTCTGGCGGCCGGGCAAAGCACGGAGTGGGCAGCGACTGCGAGCAGCCGGGAGGCCCAGCCCAGAAGGGACCACCCCTCCCCTCCCCCACTGGCCAGCTAGCTTGTGCCGCTGCAGTTCCAACGCTGCCCGCTGGGCGGCGCCCCGTTCCTGGGCCGAGCTCCTGCGCGCTGCCTGCTCTGGGCTCTCGCTGCCCGACACAGATTCTACCTTCAGCTGCCGGAGGATCGGGCCGGAGCCTCCGCAGCTGCTGCGGAAGAAGTAAACGCAAATAGTACCCAGCCACCAACTGGACAGCCCGGCCCCAGCCCATTCCGGAGTGCAGAGCCGCCCAGGTAAGGGCAGGGCCGGCTGCGGCGCCCCTGGCTGTACTGTGGGGTACCCTTGCGTCCCATCCGCGTTGGTCTTTCTGCATGTGCTCCCTCCCGCTTCTGTATCCCCTACTTTGAAGTCGCTGTCTCTCCTTAGCCCCAGGGGCCACTACCCTGCACCCCGCCCCTGACGCCCCGCCTTGCTCTTGCGCCCTTCCTCCGCTCTCCCGCCTTTGGCCAGCCTGTCCCTACACTACGATCCCTGCGTCTCCCGCCTGGGCTCATCTCCAAGGCTCTGCTCCCGTAGTTTCTACAGTCCCCATCACCATCTCCCCCTCCGCATCCTTTGCCGGCTCGAGGTCCTCCCGCTCCGGGCCTCCACCCGCCCGCTGTGCAACTCCCAGCCTGCTTCTGCCCTCTGCAGGGATGACGGCCCCTTCTCACTCGCGCGCTGCTCCCCCACCCCTCTTCCTTTGCCCTCTGCTTCTCTGCTCTCTGGTCCCCTGGTTCCGGGCTACAGCCTAGCCCTGGATCCCAGGAAGTCACCTGCCCCTCGTCTTACTGACATCTGCCTCGACGGCCTCTTGCCCCTGTGCTGGACTCTGGCCACCCCCCGCCATCACCATTCTACGCACTGTCCGCTTTGGGGGGCTCAGAGCATTTAAGAGAAATGACCCTCTTTCCTGGGACTAATGGACCTCCCATCCAGGCCACGCTAGTTCATCTGAGTATGAAGCGAGGGAGAAACTCCAGAGACCTTCGTGTGGGCAACCCATGGTTGGGGGGAAGCTGGGGAGGAGAGGGGCAGGGGCGCTGTTGGACATTCTCTCCTGTGAGGACTGGCGGGGCAGTGAGCTGCTCAGACCTGGTATGGCGGAGGGCCAGTTTGCCATGCCTGGCATAGGGTTTTCAAACTCTGAAAGCACCTGTGTCTCTTCCCCTGGCTCCCCGGAGCTGAAAAAAGTGAGGGGGTGGGGGATGGGGCAGGAGTCCCCAGGAGAGTTGGCCCAGGGCCTTTTGGGTGGGGTAGGTGGCGCAGGGCCCTCTGGTCTGCCTGGCACTGGTGGGGCAATGCGTACAACTTGTCCCTCTTTGGACCTTTGGCTGCACAGCTCTTGGCATCTCTGTGTTGCTGTCCCTCCTGGCGCTGTTGTCTGGTGATGCCACGTGGTACCATCTCCCTGCCTCCCTCCAGTGGCTCTTCTGGGCATGTCTCCCAAAAGCCTGGGTTGTCTGGAAAAAGATAGAGAGCTCTGGGCTAACCTTTTGCCAAGTGGTGGGCTTCTCAGGACTGGCCAAGAATACTGAGCCCTGTCAGGATCAAAGAGAACTAAGTACCTTTACTTAAGCCCCCTGTGAGTCACCCAGGTGACTGTGACCCTTTCATGGGCACCTGCAAACAGCTACCTCTGTGTGGGGAGAGGCTGGCTGGGTTGGCAGTGGTCATCTGAGAGAAATCTGATTCTGTTGTGCTTCCTGAATGTCTGCTCCTGTGATGGAGGCAAGGGGCCTGGCGAGGTCAGCTGTGTCCTGTCCCACCCTGGAAGGAAGGTCTTGGAACTCCACAAGGAATCATGAGGCCACTTGTGTTTGCTGAAGCTGCAGCTCATTTCTCATTATTAATAAGGTTTATTGTTTTCCTCACTTGCTGGATGTGTTTGTCAAGGTTGTGACCCTTTGGAGAGTTAATCTAATAAGCACAGTGTCTAGGTTTGTTTAATTTTTCATACTTTGTCATTTCTTTTGGAATGAGCGTTCTGTGGGGAGCTGTGGCTCAGACTTGGTCACCAGTCTCTGTCTGCCACATCAGTCTTCCCTTACTCTTCCTCTGGACCTGCCACCTGAGACCAGAGCCAAAGCTGGCCCAAGAGCTCTGGGGAGTACCTGATGGGGAAGAGGCTTAGTGGATTGAGAGGAGATTCTGGTCACTTTTTGTATTTTCCTCATTCTCCTCTCCAAAGGCATCTTGATCATTGGCTGACATTTTCCTCAGCACTGAAAGTTTTTCCCAGAGACTAGGCCAACTTTTTGGTCTACTTTCTAGTTTGTTTTTCCCTGAGGACGGTGAAGGAACTTTTATACAGTGAGAGAAAACAAAAAAAAGAAAGAAAGAAAGTGGTAACCCCAGGGAGAAGGTCCCAGTTTCTGGGGGGCAGGGGCTCTTGGAGAGCAGGCCTCAGCGCCCCTGATGTGGGTCTCAGCCCCACTGCAGTGGAAGAAAGGAAGAAGACAGGATGACCTGTTGTGGGTGCAGCGGGGAGCTGCTAGGAAGACAAGAGGAGTAGCAAAGAAGAAGTGAAGGAAGCTCCTGTGATATGCCTGGTAGAATGGGCCATGGTGGTAAACATGCATGGGAAAGAAAACATCTACTGTATTATTTCTGCATAGTACTAATCCCTTACGTTTGTATTGAGCTCCAGTTTTCCTAATGCTTTTTAGAAAGATTACTCTATTTGATCTCTACTAGGGCCTTATCAGTATTTGATCCATATTACCATCCAGGAAGGAGGTGTTATTGATTCCTAAGAAACTGATTTGTCCAAGTCTCTTCAGCCACATTCAAGCCTCTGGATTCCCAGTCCAGTGCTCTTTTTGTGCTGCTTGTATTTTAAAGCTCTTCAGCCTTCTATATCCCCATCCCACACTTCAGTTCCTTTTCATGCTTTCCAATGTCAGCTCAACACTTTCTTCTCCCTATGGGGCTGAAGGCTTGCTCTCCTAGGGTCTGGGGTCTAGCTAATTCTTGGTTCTGCATTCTTGCAGCCCTTAGGCTGGCTGCCCCCCCACCCATCATCTCCTGCCACCTTAACCCCAGTCCAGTTGTTCCTCTTGATTTGCTCCTGCAAAAAGAGTTCCAGGTTCTTCAAGGCATGAGACCTGGCCCTTGGAGCCCCTCCCCTGGGCACCTTTATCCCTTGCCTTCCATATTTTGCCTTCCTATCCTTGTCACTTCTGCCCTCTCCGCTCTTTTGAGAACTTCTGGTACCATATCTGACCTTTGCTTTCCCACTGTCACTGTCCTTACTTGGGATTTTCATGGTCCACCCCTGGGTTATGGTAATACAGTGTCTCCCCTGGGCAGCCTGAGGCCATATCTGTCTTCATAAAGGAAGGTGCTGGTGACATGTGGCCCAATCTGAAGGGCCCTCAGCAACCCCAGTTACTAGATAGAATTCCCATGCTTCACCCAGCTTGGAGGTGAAGGCCATCCATAGGCGGGCTGGCCACAGCTTTATGCCCCTGGATCAGACCCTCTGCCCACCTTCGCATCACCACTTTATACCCTCTCCAAGACTCTTTTCTTTCCTCTTCCTGGAAATACCCCAATCCCCACCCCGGTCCATCCTTTGGTCCCAGCAAGAAGTTTTTGCTAAGCCCTGGCTGGTGGCACAGTGGATAAGGCACCAGCTTGCAAATCCAAAGGTTGCTGGTTTGATTCCCAGCCAGGGCACATAACCAGGTTGCAAGCCAGGTCTCCAGCCAGGTCTGTAGCTGGAGGCAGGTGAAAGCATACATTGCTGGTTCTCTCCCTCTCTGCTTCTCTCCTTTCCCCTCTTTCTAAAAATAATAAATACAACCTTTTAAAATTTTTCTTTAAAAAATATTTTTTTAAAAAAGAAGTTTTTGCTAAGTGTTGGGGAAACCTAAGTTTCTATCCCTGTGTCATTCCCTGAGTGACGTGGAACAAACTGCTTAACTTCACTTCACTTGTGAAATGGAGATGATCTCATCTGCCGGAAAGGGTTGTTTCAGCAAGCATTTGAGTGGATAGGACTGTGATTTGTTCATGTGAAAGGTGGGCTAGCAGGTGGCACGTCTGGTCTGGCTCCTCCCGTGCTACATTTTTGTGGCTCTGTTTTAACTCCCCACTCCTGCCCGCTATTGATCATTATCTACTCCTGTTTGCCTCCTTACCCAGATGGCAAATCCCTTGGGGAGCAAAGCCTTTGCCTGGTGCTCTTTCATACCCTGGCATCCTAACCAAGCAAGTGCTATCCTTCCACACCTCATAAACTGCTCCCTGCTCATAGTGGAAACATAAGAATAGTTGTTAATGGATTGCAACATTTGGTTACATAAAATAGAGTATACTTTACATGCAAATCCAATATAAAAGAACCTTACACCACAATGCCAGCCAAGGTAAAGTATGAGAAGGGAAAAGGGAATCAATTTAACCTTGCATTGTCTGAGCACCCTGTTTATTTCATTTAATCATCCCAGCATCCTTAGGAGTTAGATGTGAGGATCTTCTTGTTTACAAATGAGGAAAAGGGTCCATAGAGGGCCCTGCAGTGCAACACTCCATGCTACTTCACAGACCAAGGAGCACTCCAGAACCCCCATTTCTTCCCTTATTCTTGGGCCCAAAAAAGGGAGGGAGAGGCTCTTTATAAAAAAGATCCCTCACAAGTTTTATTAAACGACAGAATCCATTAAATGTAAATGAGTCATTTACATACTGCCCAGCAGGGAATCCTGAGTTAAGAGCACCTTTGTGGACACAGGTTTTCCTTCAGTAGGTTTATGATTTGAGTGTAGAGCAACAAAGGACAAACCACAGACCTGGAAGAAGAGGCATGTATGGATGTGTGCTGGTCACCAGCAAAGCTGGGGTTGGGACTCAGTGCCAGGAGGAAGGACTTCAGAGGTGCAGGGGACGTCCTGACGATTGAGTGAGACAAGGGAAGAAAGAGTCCAGTCTTCTGGTGAGCAGCAGAAATAACTCAATTCAGGAGGACCTTGAAAGCCAAAGAGAAGAGGTTTCACGTTGACACATCTGGTTTCGGGAGACACTGAGGATCCTTGGGCAGAGGTGTTCAGTGCCGAGAGTAGAATTGAGGGCCTGGGTTGGGGATGAAGGCAGAGGGGCTGCACTGAGTAACATTTCCAAAGAAGAGCAGAACACACTGACAGATTGGAAGTAGCAGATGAGGAATCAGGAAGTGTCAGAGAGAACTTGGAGATTTCTAGCCCTGGAGCCTAGAGAAAATGTGACGCCACTTTCAGGAATAGGGAAGCCAGAAGGAGATGTGTGTCTGTAGGAATGTTGGTAGGTTTTTTGCCAGACATGCTGTGAAGGAGGATACTGGGGCCTTTGTGGATGGGGCGTGGTGGCCCGTGGAGTTCCTGGACAACAACTGAGCAGTCTTGTGTGAGGGCATGCACCTCCAGCCAGGTGCTGAAAAGAGGACTGGTTCTAAACATTTCTAATGACTGAATTTTACCTCTCCAACCACTGTGAGCCCTCTTTGCCCTCTCTTCATTGCACTGAGACCCCTGTTCCCAGCACTCACTGCTCTTGAAATTACTTGTAAGGGTCTGTCACCTCCAGGGGACCTGAGATTGAGCCCCCCTCCAGGAGGGCCAGGACCCCACATCTGATTTGGGTATGGTCAGTCATATCCCAAGCACTTTGCACAGAGTAGGTGTTAAATAAATATTTGTCTTATTTAAGTGGTCTCAACTCATGTTTAACAAGTGTTTGTTACAGAGATAAATTCATAGAATGTGGATGTGAGGAGAGGAGAGGAATGCTATTTGCTTCAGCTTCCAGAATTGGGGTATCCCAAGGTGTTTTTGTAAGATTGTACTTTTTGGAATACTATGTCTTTTCTCTTTTATGTTTACCCACTAGGTGCCAACTTGTGTGTCCAACAGTTCCTCAGGGTTGCTGGGGTGGCAGGCTGGGGAGTGAGTCCAGAAGGTGATCATTTGGTCTCACTTTGTCACTCAATCCTGATTTTGAGGCTGGCCTGCCATTCACTATGGGGGGCCTTGAGCTGGTATCTGACCCCTGTGAGCTCCTGCCCTCACCTGAAAGTCAGCCCTGCCCCTCACCTGGAAGTCAGCTCTGCCCCTCACCTGAAAGTCAGCCCTGCCTCTCACCTGGAAGTCAGCCTTCATGGCACTTTCTTCTTCTCATGCTTTCTCAGGGAGAATTTGCTCAAAGGAAACAGATGGTGGTAGTTATTGCTCTTTAGGGTATTTTGGTCACAGAGAAGCTGACATGGAAGCTGAGATATGCAGAGAATCTTGGGGGCTTTTTTGGTTGTGGACCAGTAGAAAAGAGCTGGCTGGGAAACAGAAAATATAGGCTACTTATTGCTGTTTCAGCTTCTTCTCAACATGGGTACAGAGCAAACTGTATCTTAAAGAGTCTCCATTCAGTGAAGGCTCCTGAGACAGGGGTGTCATAGTGGTGGTGTAGCACAGTGGCTGTGGAGTAAACACATGTTTACAATTGGAGTTTAAGAGCCAGATTTAAAGAGAAGAATGTGACACAATGAGAAATCAATAGCCCAGATGAGGTTAAGATATATGAGAGACTGGCTACAAGGCACACTTAATAACAGAAACATTTAAGAAGATGTGGAGGATAGAGGAACATCTGGGGGTGCGAGGTAACTGGGGTGGTTTTTCTCTCCAGCTCAGCAAAGCCTTCCAGTAGGTACATTGGGTTCAGGGAATAAAGTGCTCACCTTTTGGGGGCAGCTATTTGTTTTTTTCTGCCTATTTGAGTGGCCTGAGGGGGGTGCCCCTTCCTCCCCCAGAGGCCGTGTGGTGCAGTTGTTGGCTACTCCTGGATCAGATTACTTGGGATTCAAATCTCAGCTCTTCCAGTGGGTATGGCTTTGGGCAAGGAACTTAATGAGTATTATATTTACTTCTGTAAATCTCAGCAGATACCTCAATAACATTAAGGAACTGTTATCATATCCATTTTACAGATTTGAAAGCTAAGCTTCAGAGATAATTACCCCCAAGCAAAGTTGAAATTCATATTCAGGTGGCCTGTTTTAAAATATATTGGCAAACTTTTTGGTGTGCATGCATGGGTACATGCATATGTGTGTACACATGCATATGCATGTGAAATAGGCACTGATCCTCTCCTAATTTCCTTAACTTCTCCTTTGGCTATCTCACTACTTCAGTTCCTCAACTCATAGGCAAGGAGGCCAGGCATGGAGGGGATAGTGGCCCCTTTATACACTCTGGTGCTTCCCTTTTCTTGGACTGATTTCTTTGACCTCAAAGTGAAGGCCACTGGCAATATTGGGAAATTGATTAAAGACCACTCCCAACAGGGCTGCTGCAGTGGTCCCTGAATTTGCAAACCTTTTCTAACATGGAGGCCACCTAGGGGGAAAAGGCAGGGAAATGAAGCATTGATGAAACCCCCTCATGAGCCAAAAAGTTTGAGCACTGATGGAGCTCAGGTAAGGTTATAGCAGTCCAACCCTGCCTGGATGAACCCGGATCAGTCTAATCACATCCCTGCTAGGGCTCTGGAGCCCAGCTGGCTGTCATGACTGTCCAGGTGATCAGGAGGGTGGTCAAACTGCAGTTGGGTTCTCCACAATATGACACGGTATCTCTGGAAGAAATCTGATGGAGCACTGCTATTACAGCTATGGTTATTATTGAGCTTTACAATGTCCCCTAGCTTATTTATTTTGTAAGGTCATGACAGAAGAACATCCCCAGCAAGGTTCATGACTGGATGGGAGTTTAGGCATCTCTCTTTCTGGAGGCAACAAAGTCCTTTTGAAAAGTAGAGAAAACTCAAGTGGGTTTAGGGAGGGTCAGAAGACCTTTATAGTGTCCTTTTTTGGGGAGAATTGGTGTAGCTTCTCACCATCCCTGATTCTCCCTTAGCCTCCACCAGCACAACCTGCCCTTATACTGGAGGTGCCAAAGCCACTTCCTGGTGGGTATCCCATATTCAAAGAGTTAACAGTGTTCTTGGTGGTTTTTGCTCCTCCCCTGAGAATCCCACAAACTTGACAGGTAGGGCAGGTAGGAGTTATCATTCCAGACTCTCAGGATTTTAGTAACTAGCTGAAAATAATAGAATTATTTGGCTAGAAGTTTAGATCAAGATCCAATACTCCTCCCTTTTCCAGAGCTCTGTCCATATGCCCAGCACCCTCTGGAGGCCATCAGCAGCCTCAAAGTAGAGACAGTGATTCTTGTTACATCTGCTCTTCCCAAGGTTGAGAATATTACACAGATTAAGACATCATTTGTCCAGTAATGGTAATGCTAGGAAACCTAAAACCAAGGGGGTGGTAAGTAAATCATAGAATCTTATCCCTGAAAGGAACCTGAGACCACTTATTCAACATCTCACTTTCTGCTCTCCTCTCATCTACAAACTGAATCTCCACCGGCTAGTTATCCAGCCTCTGCTGCTGCCTCTCCCTCCTCCTCCTCCTCCCCCTGTTCCTTCTCCCCATCTTCTGAAGGCTAACATTACTAGGCACTTACTATTTTCTAGATGTTTGTGTGTGTGTGTGTGTGTGTGTGTGTGTGTAAGTAGGAACTATTGTCTCATTTTCCAGATGAGTAAACTGAAGCCCAGAGAAGTTGCATAGCTTGCCCAAGGTGATGTAAATTTAAAGTGATATAAATTTTGCAGTCTGGACCATGCTCTTGACCACTCATAAAGCAGGTCATCCCACTCCAGGCAGCTATAAACCAAGGAGCAGGTGAGAATACTCAGCATACTGCCTGGCATATAGAAGGTATTCAGGAAATGCTAGGAATTTTCTTTAAAAAGTACCAGATGAGTCCCTGGCTGGTAGCACAGTGGATAAGGTGCTGGCCTGTGAACCTAAAGGTCACTGGTTCAATTCCCAGACAGAGCACATAAACAGATTTCAAGCCAGGTCACCCAGCCAGGTCTGTGGCTAGAGGCAGGTAAAAGGCAACCATACATTGATGTTTCTCTCCCTCTCTGCATCTCTCCCTTCCTCTCTCTTTGGGAATAATAAATAAAATCTTTAAAAATAATACCAGATGACTTTACCTATATCAAGCCAAATGTACTTCTCCTGGGTTCTTATTTAGTACCCCTCCTTGGAACAATACAGGGCACTTTTACCTTTCCTCACATTCTAACCTTCAGATAGGAAGACACCACATGGTTAAGAAGGAAAACCAGGATTCAGTAACCTTCAAGATTCTTTTCCCCAAATGGACTCCCCTAGACTGGAAGATGAGGGTCTGGGAGACTCAGAAATATTTAAGGCTAGGACTTGCCTTGTGGGTATGTGGTTGCCTAATTTGTGGTCATAGGGCTGTGTTGAGAGTTTCATATATCTATTTATAGCACATAATTCCCTGGAGATCCAAGATGGCTACAGAGTCAGTGGAAGCTACACTCAATTTCTCTTGGCATTAAACCAGATGTATAGCTAAATTATAGAGCAATCAACCTAAATAACCAACTAAAGGCTAGCTGAACAGAAGTATTGTAACCAAGTTTACAAAAGAATCTGCATAGGAACTGGTAAGAAGAACGAAAATGTGGTAAGGGCTTGCCCCCACACCCACAAGTAGCAGGTGAGAATCTAGAGGGATATCTTGGCTGCAAAAGCCCCCCCACCCCCATCCAGGAGCATGAAGTCTCAGCCTCATGCTCAGATCCCTAACCTAGAGCACCAAAGCTGGGAAGAGAAACCCATATAGCATCTGACTGTGAAAACCAGGAGGAATTTTCTGGAAGAGAAGGGAGTCTGCTAAAAACCTAGGTCCTCTCTTAAAGGGTCTGAAACTTGCTCTCAGACACTTACCTAGGTCTCTAGTAGAGGAGAAGGTGACTCAAGGCATATGGTAATCATAAACAGAAGACTGGGTGGCATGGTCCTGAGGAGAGATCTGTAAGATCAGTCCCTGAGGTCCCTGTGCTGAACCCCTATCCCACATTGCCCTCAGATGCCATTTTCCCAGGGTGGAGCACTCCTATTCTTATGGCACCCACCTGGATCTCCAACTATGGCAACACCACCGCCAAACTCGAGTCCTGCAGAAAGGTCTGCTGGCTGCACCCATCAATGACTTTTGGGGCACTCTTTTTCTAGAGAAGCTCTTGATGGATACTTAGATAGACATTGAGTTTTATAGCTTTGGGATGGGGAACCGTCTTTCCCCACTTGTGTGCATGACCCGTGCCCACCTTTCCCTGACCTAGTGATTCTCTTGGCCTGCTCTTCTGACCCCTGGTGGCCTGCCCTGCTGAGCTTAGACCCCCAGGAAGATTGGAATACTCCTCAGAGCTGAGGACATCTCACTGGGAGGCTCTTATCTGGGCTTCAGATGGGTGCTGTGTTGTACAGCTCTGGTGTAGAGGGGGGCATTCTTACTCCCTTTGTAAAATCAGCCAGTGCCCTGCTCTAAGGGAGATTCATTTAACCTGTCCTTACTCTTGGGGGCTCTGGCCTGCTGATCGTGTTCCTGTAGAGGATCCAGCTGGCTGCACCCAGCCCAAATCTGTGGTGCACTCCTCATGGGGCAACTAGGGCTGGAGACTCTGGCAGAGACTAAGTGGTTTGGCTCTGAAGTAGGGGCCACTTTGCCTCCACTGATTGCCTGGCTACACTCCCTCTAAACATGCAACCCACTAGCCCTGTCCTCCTGTCCTGGTTGCCCTGCCCTTTCGAGCTCATGCCTTGTGGAAGGGTCCGTGGGTTGCAGCCAATCAGCCAACCTGGGTCCACTCTACAATCTTTCTTCAAAAGGCTCTAGAGGAAGACTAGGCAACCTCAGTGGGTGGTGGAGTAGCTGACAAGTGGAGATGGACCTCAGGGTGCTTTGGACCTTTTACTCATCTGCCCTCAGCTCAGAGCAGGAGGAGGCAGTTGTGTATAAGGAAATAACCTTATACACAGGTTGGCCCCTCCCATGCACACCTAGACCCAATAGAGACAGCCACAAACAGGATTTGTGTGGTAGCTCCAGATAGGTAGCCCAAGGCAGCACCTGACATCAACCTATACAGGTAACCTACCCAGGCAGACCCATAATCAACACAATCAGTGGTGTGGTACACACCATACCAGAATTGTACCCAACTGCCACACAAACAGCACACCCAAAGTGTCAGGGGTAGGAGGGATCTCAGCAGGCAACAGGCCCTTCTGGGAACAATTTTACCTTGGAGGACAGCCCCTTCCTGGCAGCTTATACACTATGATCAAGGACTCTCCTTCAAGTCAGCCAGCCTGATGGTTAATCACACTCATGATAGGCTAAGAACATTGAAGATTCAATAATAATAGAAGGACATACATAGCACACTGAAGAGACATTCCTGGATCACCTTGCTCAGGTGATCTGGAAGATTGTGCCACTGAGTCCTATAAGATACCTATAATATAAAACTACCACAACAAGTTTGAGAATCATAGCAGATATACTTAGTACACAGATAGAAACACAAAAAGACAGATAAAATAAGGACACAAAGAAACATGCCCCAAATGAAAGAATAAGAGAAATTCTAAGAAAAGGAATTAAATGAAATGGAAGCAACCAAGATACAGAGTTCAAAACAATGGTTATAAGGAGGCTCAAAGGACCTTAACAGAAGAATGGATAATTTCAGTCAGAACTTAAAGAAATAGTAAGCATTATAAAGAACCATTAAAAAGAACCAGCAAGAAATGAATAATACAATATCTGAAATGAAGCATACACTAGAAGAAATGAACAGCAGGTTAGAAGAAGTAGAAGACTGAATCAGCGACTTAAAGGACAAGATAACAGAAAACACTCAAGCTGAGAAACAAAAAGAAAGAATTAAGAAAAAAATAGGACAGTCTAAGGGACCTCTAGAAAAACATCAATTGTAATAATATCTGCATCACAGGGACCAAATGAAAGGACAGAGAGCAAGGGATTGAGAAACTATTTGAAGAAATAATGACTGAAAACTTTCCTAACTTGGAGAAAGAAAAGGGCACATAAGTCTAGGAAGCACAGAGAACCCAAGAAAGAATGCAAAGAGGCTCACACCAAGACACATCCTAATTAAATTGCCAATTATTAAAGACAAAGAAAGAATTTTAAGAGCAGCAATAGTAAGACAGTTACCTACAAGGGAGCTCTTATGAAGTTGTTAACTGATTTCTCAATAGAAACATTTCAGGCCAGAAAGGACTGGCATGAAATATTCAACGTGATGCAAAACAACAACTTACAACCAATATACTCAACCCGGCAAGGCTATCATTTAAAATTTGAAGATGAAATAAAGAATTTCCAAGATCAAACAAACAAACAAACAACCCTATTACCAAACTGGTACTACAAAAAAGTTAGCAAGAGAAGAATGTAGATATAAAGAATAAAGAATAGAATGGCAATAAATGTGTAATCACTTTAAATGTAAATGCATTAAATCCTCCAATCAAAAGGTAGGTTAGCTGCATGAATAAGAAAATAAGATCCATGTATATGTTGAGACCCGCCTCAGAACAAATAATACAGACTAAAAGTGATGGAATACAAAAAGATATTCCATGTAAATGAAAGAGGAAAAAAGGCTGGAGTAGCAATATTTAGACAAAATAGAACAAAGGCCATAATAAGAGACAAAGAAGGACATTACATAATACTAAAGTAAATAATCCAACAAGAGGATGCAACTATTATAAACATTTATGCACTCATGTAGGAGTACCTAAATATCTGAAGCAAATCTTGATGAACATAAAAGGGAGAGGTTCATAGTAATACAGTCATAGTGGGGGATTCAACATCCCATTGACAGCAATACATAGATATTCCAGAAGGAAAACCAATTTAAAAACAGTGGCCTTAAATGCCACACTAGACTGGATGTGTTTATTTATTTATTTAGTTAGTTATTATTTAAAATTTTAAAAATATTTTATTTCTTTATTTTTAGAGAGAGGGGGAGGGGGGGAGTAAGTGAGGGAGAGAAACATCAACGTATGGTTGCCTTTCACCTGTCTCCAGCTATGGACCTGGCTGGAAACTTGGCTTGCAACCTGGTGATGTGCCCTGACTGGGAATCAAACCAGTGACCTTTGGGTTTGAAGGCTGGTGCCATTCTGCTGAGCCACCAGCCAGGGCCCTAGACTGGATGTATTTAATTGACATTTATAGAGCATTTCAATCCAAAATAGCAGAATATACATTCTTTTCAGGTGCACATGGAATATTTTTCTAGAATATATCACACATTAGGAGACAATACTAGTCTTAATAAATTTAAGAAGATTGAGGTCATATGAAGCATCTTCTCTGACCACAATAGTATGAAACTAGAAGTAAATTACAAGGGAAAAAACCTAAAAAACACAGAATCACATGGAAGCTAAATAATGTTAGTAAACAGTATTTCAAAGAAGAAAACAGAAGTTACCTTGAGACATGAAAATGAACACACAATAAATCAAAATCTACGGGACACAGTGAGAGCAGATTTAAGAGAGAAACTCATAACAATACAGGAAAATTCATAGCAATACAAGCCTATCTCAAGAAGCAAGGAACACCTAGGGGTGTTCCTTTAGGCACCTAGTATGAACTGGAGAATGTGAAACCAATCTAACCTTATACCTAAAAGAACTAGAAATAGAACAGCAAAAACCATAGTAAGTATAAGGAAATAAATAAAGATTAGAGTGGAAATAAATGTCATGAGGACAAAACAAACAAACAAACAAACAAACCCAAAAGATTAACAAAACCAAGAGCTGGCTTTTTGAAAAGATGAAAAGATTGATAAGCTTTTAACCGGACTCATTAAGAAAGGGGGACCCATGCACCCCTATATTCATAGCAGTGCTATTTAAAATAGTCAAGTGCTGGAAACAGCCTAGGTGCCCATCAGTATATGAATGGATCAAAAAACTGTGGTACATTTACAAAATGGAATATTGCACAGCAGAAAGAAAGAAGGAACTCCCACCCTTTGCAACAACATGGATGAAACTAGGGAGTGTTATGTTAAGTGAAATAAGCCAGGCAGCAAAAGACAAATACCATATGATCTCACCTATAAGAGGAATCTGACAAACAAACCAAACAAGTAAAATAGAACCAGAGTCATGGAAATAAGGAACAAACTGACCATGATCAGAGGGGATGCAGAGGGACATAAGGGGGAACAGAAGGGGAAGTGTCTAGTCAAGGAGCATGTATAAATGACCCATGGACATGGACAATAGGGTGGGTGTTAGCTCCAGGAGCAGGGGTTGGGCAGGACACGGGAAAGCAACTGGGGAAAATTGTGACAACTGTAAAAGAACAACAATAAAGAAAAAAATAGATCAAATTTTGCTAAGACCCCAGTTTAGTCAAGGGATATGCTAATTATAAACCATTCTTATCTAGATTTGATTTTTCAAATATTCTCAAAGACAAGCTTTTCATCAATTAGTCTTAATTTTGATTGTAAAATCAAATGTAGATTGAAGGCATACAGCATAGGGAATATAGTCAATAATATGGTAATAACTATGTAAAGTGCCAGGTGGGTACTTGATAATATCAGAGGGACCACTTTGTAAAGTATATGATTAATTAACCACTCTGTTGTACATCTGAAACTAATATAAAATAAGATTAAATGCAAGCTGTAATTTAAAAATAAAATTAAAAATAAAAGAAAGGAGGACCCAAATAAATAAAATCAGATATTAAATAGAAGTAACATCTGATACCACAACAATACAAAAGATATTCTCAAGTACCTATTGTTTGACAGGTACAGAGTGGGTTCACCCCAGGACTGGGACTTTATAAAATGTTCATGCAGATATCTTCTGAATCTGTCAGATGCTAGATTGGGCCTTGATTTCTCCTGGCAGGGCACTGAAGACAGGGGCACTAGATCACTTTTTTTTTTTTTTTAATTTTATTGTTGTTGTATTACATCCATCCCCTTTTTGCTCCCCTCTGTCCCCCTCCCCACCCACCCATTCCCCCCAAAGTCAATCCCACCTTTTTTTTATTTTTAAAGATTTTATTTTATTATTTTTAGAGAGAGGGGAAGGAAAAGAGGCAGAGAGGGAAAGACATCAATGTATGGCTGCATTTCACCTGCCTCCAGCCACAGACCTGACTGGAGACCTGGTTATGTGCCCTGGCTGGGGAATCGAACCTGCGACCTTTGGGTTCGCAAGCCGGCGCCTTATCCACTGTGCTACCAGCCAGGGCTTTAGATCACTTTTTTGAGACTAGGTGATATTGTAGACATCCTGTCAGAGGACCACAAAGTTCAGCTGACTCAAATCTAAGAGTACAAGGGTGAGCAGCTAAGTGGAGAAAGCTCATCAGTTTATTTGAGGTAAAATTGCACCAATTCATTCTCCTTTGAAAAGTAGGAGTCCTGCCACAGTCCAAAGTAAATAGGCTGGAACATGAGATCTGCCAGGTATCAGTGCAAATTGGAAGTACACCAGCAGTGAGACAGACCATGTACGAGTAGTGGAAAGTCAGCTGAGAAAGTGCGTTCCCATCAGTATGAGCCTGACCTAGCAGGCTGACTTGAACTATCTTTCTTCCCCTTAGCTGTTCTTTGGGGAGGACAATTGGCAGAGTGGGGCACTCATAGCTTGACCTTGGGCTTCAGTAGCTGGAATGGAGACCATCATTGTCCTATATTCCTGGGTCAATAATTTTGTTGCTCTTGTTTCTCAAGTGTCTATCCTCATATGTCATCACAAATCTTCACAGCAACCCTACACTGCAGGGGTTATTATTTTGATTTGATCCAGAGAACGTATGCTCTGAGCACAAGGTCATACAACTGAATTGTAGAATTGCCCTCTCCTTGTATGCATGTCTTCTTCACGTTGGCCAATGCCTCTCCAAGGAGACAGTTAGTATCTCTGCTCCAGCCTCCAGCACCCAGCACAGAAGGAATTTAATTAGATCCTCTTAGGGAGAAAGAGGGTGGTTGAGAGCGAGGCAAGGTGAGGCAAGGTGAGGCAAGTCAGCCCAGGCTTGAATGCTTCAGGGACATGAGCAGAGGTCGTTGTCTACCTCCCTCACAAGGCAGGAGCCTCACAGGGCCTGTGTCTGTTTCTCAGAGTTGCAGTCTCAAAACCTGGATGATATTGGAATACAGTAGGTGCTCAATAAGTATTTGTTGAATGAATGGCTTCATTTGTGATGCCCTTGTCTGCAGAGGCCTGGGTCCTGGAGCCCAAGGCTGCCAATGAGCCTTGGCTCTGGAAATCTTGGATGGACTGCCTCAATACAAAGATATGTGAAATTAAAATATTAGTTGTGTAGATCTCACAACATATTTCTCTGGTGGGTTGTGGGATTAGCGTGACCCATAACAGCTGAATGAGTACAAAGGTTAACTCACCCTTGATCTGCCTGGACCTTGGCCAGAAGCTCTTCATCTACTCCTCTAATGCAGCTGAGGGTGTCATCAGGGTGGACAAGACAGGGATGCCTGGTGAGAGCAGAAGTGTGTACGGGTGAGGAGCCCTGACTTATAGCTCTGGGTGGGGGCACTGCCATGCCAGTGAGTTAAGAGGAGGCTTTGGGAGCAGAGGTCTGTACCACAGGGGTGTTCCTCTAGGCACCTAATGTGAGCTGGAGACTGTGAAACCAAAAATTCATTAATTCCCACATAGAGTTAGTTATATGGGAGAGCAATGAGCAGGTGGGACATGGAGGCTGTGGGGACAGCTCCTAAGAGAAGGCCGCCTTTCTGTGAGAGCTATCAAGCTGGACCCAGAATCCCAGAGATGAGCCCTCTATCTTTCACCTTCAGTTCTTAGGACCTGATCAGGAGCTATGCATGGATGCAGAGTTCCAATGACTCCAGCCATCTAGTGCTGGCATTGGCCAGCAGTGTCAGCTGGGTTCCTCTTGTGCCCATTCCTGATGATTGGCAGTGGTGCCTGCAGCTGAGTTGAGACAGGTCTGGGGCCAAGCTTGGGTTACCTGGGACACAGATGGACATAAGGCACAATGAATTTATCAAGTCAGATTTAGTCCAATCATCTTTTATAAATCAGAAAACTAATACTTAAAGAGGCCAATAAACTTGCCCATGGTCACATGACATGCAAAATCAGGATTCATAAAGGAATCCCCAACCCTTGTTTCATGCCTCTTCTTAATTAGACTGACTCATAGGAAAAAGGGGCTTATCAAACATGGAGAACCAATACCCTGCTCCACTGCTCCCTTCTGGCTGGGGCCTGATTCAAGAAGTTCTTCCACCCTCCCCAGTCTCTAGCCAGATGGAATGGGCTACAGCAGCACATCCTGCCCTCTGGGGGTTGTGACTTCAGAGGCTTGTGGAGAAGAGATGGGAGGACACATTGCACAAACTCACAGCAGGCAATCAGCCAACATGCTCAAGTTAGCTGCCTGTTAAGACCAGTATCTAGGCTGAAATGGGGAAAAGCAGGACAGGTTGATGGCTACCTTCTGAGCAATCCGAGGCAGCCTTCTGGAGGAGGGGGCTTCCTGGCAGAATGGGGTGGAAGAGGGGCCTGGTGTGATAGGTGGGAAGTACTCTGGTGTGCAAAGGTGACAGAAAAGGGACTAAGCCAGCCTGGAGATATACTCCTTGTCTTTCTATTTACTATGTATGCAACTTTAGGCCAGTCAGTTACCATATCTGAAGCCTCTGTCTGCTTAGCAATAAAGTGGGGACAGAACAAAACCTAATCTTACAGGGCTTGGGGCAGAACAAATCAGAATACATGTATGAAAGGGCTTCTTACACCACAAAGTGCTTTCAGTACATGCTATATGATTGTATTTATATAAAGTTCAAGATCAGGCAATATGATGTGCAGTGATAGGAGTCAGGGTAGTAATTACCCTTAGGAAGGGCACAGGGGCCCTCTGGTGTACTGACAATGCCGTTTCTTGATCTGAGTACTAGTAAGCCAGCTCATTGAGTTCTACACTAATGTGCACTTTTCTGTATGTATCTTATAATTCAACTTAAAGCATTTTTTTGTTGTTGTTTATTTTTGTAAGAGCTTATCATGGCCAGGTTATTTATGGCTAGAGTTGGGGCACTTGACAGAATGTCTAAGAGAAGACCTGGAATGATGTTAGTAGAAATGGTATCAGATATTTGCTGAATATTTTAGGCTGTGTGCTAAATACTTAACATGAAGTTTGTTATTTAATCCTTACAATTACCCATATTTTATAAATGTGGTAACAGGCTCAGAAAGATCACATAAGTTACCCAAGGTCACAGAACCAGTCTTTGACAAAGGTCAGAGAGGGGCTCTGACCCTTGGGAGTCACACTGGGGCAGAGAATGAGGGACAGGAGTGATACCTTGCCACCCAGGTCTGTGTTGTCTTTGTAACTGACTGCGTGGGGCCCTGCTGGGTCCTGCAGCTTGCGGTGGAATGTGCAGAACAGCTGCAGTTTCCCAAGCTGGTCCCAATTGGAGATGTTATCAGAATGAAAGTAAGTGGGATGGGGGCTCCAGAAGGAAGGCATTTGTCTGGAGAGCAGCAAGCTGTGCTGTGCTCAGTGCTCATTGTGAACAGTGTGTGTGTGTGTGTGTGTGTGTGTGTGTGCGCGCGCGCGCGCGTGCCCGCGCTTACGTGTTGCCAGGGATGGGGAGCATCCTCCAGGGGTCATGGTGTTGCCAGTGGAAATGTAGTCCTTTCATGGAGGATGAAGTTTAGTGGTTAAGATTCATCAGGGTGGAAATAGAAGGTTGCCCCTGGGTTCCCAAAGTCTCATGTCCACCTGTCCTGCTGTGAAAAAGCCTAACCTTCTCCTCAAGCCAAAGCAAAGGGCAATATCTGAAGATTCTGTACCATTGATTCAGTCCACATTAAAGGTTAGTTCCATCTAGCTTTCATCACTGTCTGGCCAGCTTAGCTTGTTTTCCCATTTGGAGTCCCGCAGCTGCCGAGCTGCAAGTGGCTGCTAGTCCCACATGGCTACTATGGAGGGAGAATGGGCGCATGAACCGGGCGCGCGAGTGTTACTGGGGCAGAGAATGAGAGGGAGAGACATCTTTGTCAAGCTTGTAACGATCTCAGGCTCGGGAAGGGCAGGTGCTTTTTCAAACTAACCAATCAATTTCCCAAGGTTTCCCAGGCTTCCACTGGGCCCACCCTCTAACCAATCTGTTTCCTAGAGCTTCTGGGTCCTTTGTCTCTTACCCAATCAGATCCTTTCCCCAGGTTAGACTGACAGGCCTCTATGGTTGCTCTCCCGCGTCTGCTGTGCAGGTGCTCCTCTCCCCTTTTCCCGCCCCGCTACCAACCCCACAATCTAGCACGGGAGGGCGGTTTGTTCCGTAAATGGGGGAAGGGAGGGTGTTCATCCACTTGGCTGGGCAATCCTGAGTCCCCTGGAGTATAGGAAGCTGTAGCTTCCCGGTGAAGCAAACAAGCTTCTTCACGTTTGATTCTCTTTATTTCCTTTCTTCCCTTTATTAATATCTAGCTACCTATTGACACTGGGATCCTGGTGGTGAGGGGGCTGGGTGGAGACTTTAGGGCCAATAATATTGTGACCATTAAAAAACCTCCAAGGCAAATCCTCGCCTGGTGGGAAAGGAAGTGTAGTATTTCTCCCAGCAGTGAGGGGAGGAGGGAGCTCCTCTGCCGGATGCGAATTCCCTCACTGTCTTTTACAGCCTGTGTTGGGCATTTGCATCTTCATGGAAAGCATCCTGCTCACCTGGATAGGCTGGAGCCACAGGTGAGTTGGGGGTTGGGAGGAAGATGAGAAGCTAGGTGTTTTTTTGCCTTTATTTGGCTCAGCAAGTCAGCCTAACCTAGACTAAGCCTCTCTGACATATGGCATTGTTTGCATTTCTGTTCAACTGGCAAAGCAAATAAAACCTTACTGTTGTTCAAGGTTTCCAATCAGGTTGGGCAAAGGGGCCTGTGGCACCATTCAAGGTCAAGGGGCTAGAGGGCAGATCCTTCTTTACTCCTGTGCTTGCTGGCTCACCTCTTCTGGGAGGCCTGCCCTGATTAACCCTTTCAGCTCTTGATGGTTACATCCCAGCCCTCAGCAAGGACTTAACACTTAGTAGAGTGAGCCCATTAACAAGTCCTGGTTGCTTATGATAGTTTTTGTCATAATTCATCTCCATTATATTGGTTCTGTCACCCCTCTTTGGCTGGAGGCTGGCTGAAGGTAGGGGCTCCAATGACCCCTCTCGTGAGCCTCTTTTAGGGGTAATTCTATCCATTTAGCAGGTACACACCTGATTCCAGCTCCTCAGGGTAACTGGCATCTGCCTCAGGATCTTTGTACATGCTGTTCATCCCACTTGAAACCCTGCTTTGGATGGCTTTCCTTCTCTTGCTTCACCCCCACTCATCCATGCATCTTTCAGGAAGGCTTTTCCCACTTCTTCCCCCAACCTGAATATGTCCCCTCTTACATGCTCCTACCGCCTTCTGCACTTCTTCACACTGAAGCACTACCCACACCGCCTGTTCACTGCTTAGTCTTCCCCACTGAGCACTGAGTTCTGGGAAGCCAGGGACTGCATTGGGCTAGCATGTCCACTTTTATGCCACAGAGTAACATGGAGTCCAGCACCCAGGAGGATCTTGCTAAATGTTTGTTGAAGGAAGTAAGGCCACTGAGCACTAAAGAGATGAGGAAAGTTGAGGAGGTCCTTCCTTGGGAGCCCAGCTGTGCCTATCTGCACTGTGGCCATGACTCCCTCCAGTTGAGTGTGAGCCCCAAACAATTGCTAGCCCCTGGGGTCTAGAGGTCAGCCTAGGCCCAGTGCCACTGCTCTTTTGTTGAGCACTGAATTGCTAACACTTGTATGGATACACCATAATAGTGTCCCACAAATATACTTGGATATTTAGATGCTAAGCCCCTTGTAGGGCTTGGGAGGAGCCAGGAAAAGCGCTGCCCAACATTTAACTCTTTTATAGACCCAGGTGGAGGTGATTTCAGGTATCCTACTATTCCTTAGCAAACCCGGGCCTGTTCAAAACACTTTGGTGTATGACCCAATGATTAGTTTTGAAAATAACAGGTCTTTATTTACAATATTCCAACCTTGAGGGAGCTGGGAGCACTTCAGCTTAGAGCCCTGTTTTCCCACAAGACCCTTCCCTTGCTCCTCAAAAGGCTGTAAGCCAAGTCCTCCATCCCTTATCTGTCAGCTCTTTCCTTCAGGATCTGGGGTATGTTGTCTTCAGCCTCCATATAATAGTCCAGGAAAGCATATGCCATGTTACACTGGATCATGGTGAAGTCCTTTCCAAATGTCCCGAGTTCCAAGAGTTCAGATAGGGTCCAGGTCTGCAAGGCAGAGTACTTGGTGGCTTTGGAGTCATGGAGTCAGCTGGAGTGGCATGATCAAAGCAGCAGTATGCTTGCTTTCTTCCTTTTTTTTTTTTTTTTTTAAGATTTTATTCATTATTTTCAGAGAGAAGGGCAGGAATGGAGGAAGAAAGGAAGAGAAGCACCAATGTATGGTTGCCTTTCACCTGCCTCCAGCCAAGGACCTGGCTGGAGACCCGAATTGCAACCTGGTTATGTGCCCTGGCTGGGGAATCAAACCAGCAACATTTGGGTTTCCACTGTGCCACCAGTCAGGGCAAGTTCCTGCTTTCTTACTAGCCCAGGCCACATGGCTGGATCCTGACTACAGACTGCATAACTGCTTGGTGCTTCCCACATGGCTGCTACAACATCCTCCTCTCCTTCATTCTGCTCCATCATGCTTTTCCATCATGCTTCTCCAATGTGCTCTTCCATCATGACACTTCTCACATGACTTCTCAGACTTGCTCCTTCTCTCAAGGCTGCCTGACCTTTTTTTTCCTTTTTAAGTCCTGAAAGTCCCTCACCCCCTTTACTCTGGAGTGATAGCACAGTTACTATCTAGCTATCAGATTGCCATAGATATTCAAAGTACCTTAAAAGCTAGCTGTATTATTTCCTTCCCCCATCCCCAAACCATGAGCAGTGGGGAAGATCAGTGCAGAGAAGCTTTTCTCTTAACCCTCCCAACCAGCTACCATCTCCAGTATGTGCAAGCTTGCTTTTAGGTGCTTTTGCATCTAATTCCTCATTTAATTTCACCAGAAATCATGGAAAGTGGGTATTATTTACCCGTTTTTCAGATGAGGGAATGGAAGGTTAGAGTGGTTACCTCAGTGTACACTATGGGATCTGATTCTTGTTTTCTAGCATTAAAGTACCATCATAGCTGCCCTAATTCCCAGTAGCTCAGTGCCCTGCTTTGGAATCAGGGAGTCCCAAGTGTGAGTTCTTAGAGTATCCTCTTCATACTACTTGCTGCCCAATAGTCTGCATCCTTGGAAGGGCCTGTGTTCAGACCACAAAGTGCAGGTGAGAGGGAGTCTGGCTTTGACAATTAGCCCTATTGTCACAGAACATGCAGAGCTAATTCAAGTGCAAACAGTACATTAGTATTTATTACTCATGTTTCATTACTTATAATATTTGAGTTTGCAAAATAATGGTGAACAAATAAATTGGTCCATGGCCTGTGGGGAGAGGATGCAGAGAAGGATATTTCATGGAGAAGAATGACAGGGAGACTATGCTATTGCAGGTTCCTCCTAGAGAGGGGAATAAGAGGGCTTATTACCGGGGACAGCTCTCCACTTCCAGTCCAGTTTGGGAGGTTGTTCATTTGCACATTAAAATTTGTTAGAAAGCACATTTGCCACTAGTAGTCACATCTCCAAACTGAGGAGGTGACTGTTGGCTGGGTGAATAGTTCCCAAATGTCTATTTTAGTCATCTGTGTTTAAAGTCATAGTTTGGAAAGCCACAGCCTGCAGGATTTCATTCTGTAATTCAGTTGCTGCCTCCTTCTCTAACATCTGAGTTATAGAGCTGGCTGGGTTCTGTCAGGCACAGCAGAGGTGGGAAAAGGTTCTAAGGAAAGCCAAGGGACATGCCAAGGCTCCATGGAGCCTAGGAATGTAGAACACATGGGGTCCTGGGTTGAGGGGACTTGGAGTTCAGTAGCATTTTGGGGTGGGGAGAGCTCTGCACATTGGTAGACCCCTCTCTTGCACAGTAGATAATCACCTCTGTTCCTGAAATTCATTGGTCTTGCTTGTACCTTGGGAGCATCATGGGCTGGAAAAATACAGTTTAAGAAAAATAATACCTGCTACTGTGTGACTTTGAGCAAGTCATTTCACCTCTTTGTAAATCAGTTTTCTTATCTATAAAATACAAGTATGGCAACTACCCTCATCCACTTGACAGGATCAAGAAGAAAAACAGGGCTGCGTGAGCAGAAAGACATGACAGAAGGCCACTTCTGCTTTCCTCAAGAAATTGTTTGCTTAAGGCTAGGCTTTTTTAGAGGGCACTTGTGATTTGTGTGTGTAGATAACACCCATCAGGAATTGGAACTAAAGGAATGGCATCCCCTTCCTGCCCTCCCTGCTGCCTGCACTCTCTCCACTGCCACCATTTGGCACGTTTCCTGCAGCACTGCCCAAGTCAGTGCATAGACACCAGGAGCTGCAGGTGCTGGGACAACCGGGCTCACTGCACACATGCTCTCCAGTTCTTACCCACCTCTGAGCTGGGCATCGTCATTATCCCATTGTACTGGTGCAGGAAACAGGCCTGAAGTGAACTGAGCTCTGCCTGGCTCCTTCAACATACTACTGCCTTGCAGTTCTGTTGCAAGGATGTCATACTAAGGGTTGGATCAGTGACTTTGGGGTGTCCCCAAGGAGTGGGTACCGTTCCTTCCTCTCCTTTACCCACAAATGGAGACAACCTCCTGCCCCATTGTGGATGCTCTGAGCATGAAAAAGGACTTATGCACCTAAGGACCCTGGCAGGTAATATTTAAAGTAGACAGCAGGGAGCAAGGCATCCAAAGGTTGAGCCAGGGTTGTGGCTGCTGGGCTGCTGCAAGGCTGGTTACCTGATTCTTTTTTCTTGTTTTAGCTTTTTTTAAAAAAAATTATATTTATTATTTTTAGAGAGAGAAGGGAGAGAGGGAGAGAAACATCATTGTATGGTTTTCTTTCACCTGCCTCTAGCTAACAACCTGGCTTGCAACCTGGCTTGCAACCTGGCTATGTGCCCTGGCTGGGAATCCAATCAGCAAGCTACCTTTAGGTTCACAGGCCAGTGCCTTATCCACTGTGCCACCAGCCAGGGCTGGTTGCCTGACTCTTTTAGTCCTTGTTTGCTTCTGTCTCACAGCCTCACTGTTCTGAACATCCTTTCCCCACCCCAGGTCCAGTTCTGTGCATTTACATAGGCCCATCCTTCACCCTGGTGTCTTGCTCTGGCTGTCCCTATCCCATGCACTCAGACTGGACATGAGGCCCTGTAGGGTTAGCAGGGAATGCCCAAACCTCTGGAAAGCATTAAATTGAGATCCTCTCAGAGTGGGAAAGGGTATGTTTCTATATTTTGTATAAATTAGTAATAATGTAGCTGTTAATCAAATGTCCATTGCTAGCCTGTCTTAGGTTTCATTTAATCTGTCCTTCCGTTCTCAATCTACTTAAATAGTTTGCTTGTTTTGTTCACATTTTCCTTTCTCTAATGTTGACTTATTTCCTGCAGCCCCTCCCTCCAAACTTGGTTTCATTTCACTGACTCACAAGGAGTCCTGACCTCCCAGGAGCCTCTCTGCAGCCACTACTCCCAAGTGGATTCACATGACTCATTCCTCAGCTAGAGTTTTTTGAAGTGTCTGGAGACCTAGGACAGAGCCATTCTGATGCATTTCTTTTGGGGATTTGAATGCTTTGAGATGTTCTTTGGAAGGGTACAGAAAGGGCAGAGGCCTTGAGTCTTATTGGATGACCCCTAGTTTTGCTGCTTTATTTATTTTTTACTTATTTGTTCATTCAATGAATATTTCTTGGACACTATACCAGGCCCTGAGTTCAGATGGAGAAATGAACAGATGATACAAGACAGCATGATGTGTCAAGATAGAGGCCAAGGCAGGGGTCATGGGGACACAGAGGAATAAAATCAAATCAGATGCGGGCTGCAGAAAAAGGTTCCTGGAGGCAGAATACTACCTACAGTATAACCTGAGCTTCATTTCAAAGGACAAGTAGGAATTTACCTGGTAAAGAAAAGAGCAAGGACATCCTAGGCACAGGGAAGGGTGTGCAGTGTCTGGGGGACCTGGAGGGGTGTGACTGAGAATAAGGGCTAACTATAATGACAGTAATGATAATATATCGAGCACTCACTAAGCATCATGTGGTATTTAAGGGCTTTCCTGGGATTTTTCAGCTTAATCCTTATAGCAACCCTACACATAAGGACTAGTAGAATCTCCTTTTGTTGCTGAAGTGGCAGAGATCAAATCCCTCATGCTCTTGGTAGAGGACCAAAGACATGAACGAACTCTTGTGTCTGACTTAGAGGGGCTGGTTCTTTAGCACCTTGCTGTCTCACAGCTGTTGACTGGCCCAGGGTTGAGTCAGTGACCTTGGAGTCAGATGATTGGGGGTCTTGTGTGTACAATAATGAGTTTTACCTTTCTCCTGAAAGTTACAGAGAGTCACTGAGATGTTTTAAACAGAGGAGTAGCTTGATCAAATTTGATTTTAGAAATAATACTCTAGCTGCAGTAGGAGGATGGATGGGACTTGATTCAGACTGAAGGCAGGGAGAGCAGCTACTGAGAGTGGCAGTGATCCTGAGAGAAGGGCTGGGGGTGGCTAAGGCAGGGCTAATTGGGCACAGATGGGGCAGGGGCTCAAGAGGCATGAAGGAGGTAAGTCTGTAGGAGACACAGGGTAGTACTGGATATGGGTAACATGTTGTGGGTGAAAAGCACCCAAATCTTAGATGAATCTCAGATTTTTTTTAGCCAAAGTTTATGAAAATTTATTTTTGTAAAGTACATGGATAAAGTCTGATTCAAGTCTCATCAGAAGTGAAATTATTACCTGTTATAGCTCCCAACTCAATAAAAAATACCTTCATTTATCATATAGGGGCCTCATACTCACATCCCCTAGAATGAGAAGGGAATTTCTTTTGGCTGCAACATATGATTCCACTTCCTGACAAGAAGACTCAGCTATTACATGGATCTTACATTGAACACTATAAATTGATAGACCATACTAACTAGCACTATTTCAGGGTATGTTTTCCAAAACACAGAAAAGATACGTATGAAAACTAACCAAACATGATTCTTTTTTAAAAATGCATTCTAATACTTCATACCCTCTAAATATAACTACAAGGTGTATTAGCTACAAAATTCCTATAGGTGTTACTCCGTCTAAGAGAAAATCTTTTTGGTTTCCAGTTTTATTGAGATATAATTGACATACATCATTGTAAAAGTTTAAAATGTACAGCATAATGATTGCACTTACATGTAATTTAAAGTGATTACTTCAGTTACTTTAGTTAGCATCTGTCTTCTCATACAGACACAATTAAAAAAAAAATTTTTCCCTTTTATGAGAACTCTTAGAATTTACACTCTTCACAACTTTCCTATATACCATACCGCAGTGTTAGCTATAGTCGTCATGCATATTATATTCCTAAGTATTTATTCATCTTATTTACAGTTAGAAGTGTGTGTCTTTTGATCACTTTCCTCCATTTCCCCCTTCTTCCCTTTACCTCTGGTAACCACAAGTCTGATTCTCTTTTTCTTTTTCTTTTTTCTTGTTTATTTGTTTAGAGTCCGCATATAATTGAGATTATATAGTATTTGCCTTTCTCTGTCTGCCTTATTTTGCATAGTATAGTGCTTTCAAGATCCATCCATGTTGCAAATGGCAGGATTTCCTTGTTTTTAATGTCTGAATAGTGTTTGTGTGTGTGTGCCACAACTTCTTTGTCCATTCATCCATTGATGGATACCTAGGTTGCTTCCATGTTTTTGCTATTGCAAATCATGCAGTTATGAATGTTCAGCTACCTTTTCAATGGTATACTTATTTTCTTCAGATATAATCCCAGAAGGGGAATTACTGGATCATACTTTTGAGAATCCTGCACACTCTTTTTCATTGTGGTTGTACCAGTTCACAGTCCTACCAGCAATGCACAGGACTCCATTTTCTCCACATCCTTGCCAGAGAACAAGACTGGGTGAGTCTTAGCTGATGCAGACTCATGACTTCTGTGGCTTGAGGAGATGGTCTAATGGCCCCAGACTCAGACCCAGGTTGGGGTCCCAGCCTCATCATTTTAACTCTATAGATCTTAGTCAGGTTGCTTAACTTCTCCAAGCCTCAGTTTTCTCCTTTATACAAGTCAGGTAATAATAACACCTTGTAGACCTGTGAAGATTAGATGAAATGATCCATGTAAAATGTTAGGTATGTGCCTATGTGCATAGCCATTGTTCAATTAATGCCAGATATGATGACTGTGGACATGTGTCGGCTCCTGCTGCACCCTTGGGTGTCCTTTCTCACCTGCTTCACCTCCTCCATTTAAAGGGATGGTCTTGACTCATCACCACCACTGCTGGAGATGGAAGTGAGGCAACAGAGGGCCTTGTGTTCACTCTGAGGCCCTGGCTGTATCTTAATTAGTTCTGTCACATTTAACTCCTGGCTGAGTTCAATGGGGAGGTAAAGGAATACCATCCATGTTATTCTGGTTGGCACCTTCCAGTGGCAACTGAGAAGAGGTTCTCAGGGTCCAATGGCAAAACTACCCTGTTTCTTCCCCTACCCTTGCTCTTCTTCACCTTTCCCCTCTCCCCAGAACTAACTACCTTCTAATATGCTATATGTTTTGCTTCTTATTATTTTTTGTTTCTTGTTGGTGTTCCCTCACTAGAATGTAAACTGCATGAGAGTAGGGATTTTTTGTGTTTTGTTCGCTGGTGTATCCCCAGTATCTAGAACAGTGCCATGTACACAGTAGGTATTAAATAAATATTTATTGAATGAATAAATATGTGAAAGCCCCAAATAATTGGCAAAATGTTGCTAGTGTGTGTGTGTGTGTGTGTGTGTGTGTGTGTGTCAGCTGCCTGGATTGTCACTCTTTATAAAGCCTGACCTAGTCAGCTTTGATCTAGTGTAGAATAAAACAACTTGCTGTGGGACAGAAGGGAGGGAACAAATAATTCTAACTGGGGTGGCACTAGGACGTGAGTCAGAAAAATCAACATTGAACTAGGGTTTGAAGGATGAATAGGCATTTTCTGCTTGGACAAAGAGAGAGAGCACATTCTAGGCAGTTCCAAGAGCATGAACAGGGGCACTTTGGCATGAAAGTACATGGAATGTTTAGTGAATAGTGAGGAGTGTCCAGATGTAAACAATGTTATGTGTACTGGTGGGTTGCAGGAAATGAAGTAGAAATCTTGGGACAGTGTCTTGTTGTTGCAGGCAACCTGCTTAAGAAGTCAGTAGTGGTTGACAGCCCAAATTATGGCGCCAGTCTGCTCTGTTCCATTTCTTTCCGTACTGCTTACAGCTGTATGCTTCCATTTGCTATAAAGTGGGGATGGTAGTACTCATCTGGTAGGACTCTAGTGAGGATTAGATAAGTGTAATATACGAAGCACTTAGAACCCGAGCATAGTGAGTGATATAAACATTTACTATTATTATAGCAAAAACTCAGTGAATGTTGAATTTTTCGGTATACATATCCATGCATATTTGCTGACATTTGTGTTAACACATACATTTGCACCTTGTTCACACATGGTGAACAGTCCTTGAGATACGGCGGTGGTGGTGGTGCCATGACCTCCCTCCAATTAGTGAGCATGATGTTTACTGTTCAGTCGTAGGTGGAACACACATGCAGTGTTAGCATGCTTGACTGGCTTTCCTGGTCACAGGCCTGCAGTTACACCTTGGTGTGCCAAAGCTAGTGATGATTGTGAGACCTGGAAAGACAGAGGTAACCACAAAGTAATTCTTAGGGCTGATAAATTACAGTGAGGGTAAGAGGTATTAGAAATCTGAAGACAGGCAGATATTTTTATAAATAAGACAAAAGGAAATTAAAAATATTATAAAGCATCCTTTTCTGGACTTCCAGCCAAGATGGAAGCATAAGTAGACATGCTGCATCTCCCTCACAACTGTGGAAACCAGTGGGAGTTGGGGTGGAAGAAGAAACTGCCAGTCTCAATGGGCAAGCGGTATTGTTCTTTATCAGACTCCTCCCTCACATATAGTGCCACAATGTGGTGAAACAGGTCATCCCACACAGATGAATTCCTAAGGCTCCACCCTGTACAACATAACAAGTGTGACAGAACTAATTAAAATACAGAGGCAAACACAGAAAATTGTCAAGCTGAGGGGACAGAGAAGTATGGCTCAAAATAGGGAGCAGATCAAGGTGCCAGCTGGATAACTGAGCAATGAAGAGATAGGCAACTTAATAGCCAAAGGGATGCCAACCTAACAGCCAAGCTAACAGATGCAGAGTTCAAAATGCTGGTGATTAAGATGTTCACAAACTGGACAGATATGCTTAAATGCAACAAACACAGAAAGGAAGAAGTGAAGGCTAGGCTATGTGAAACTAAGAAAAATCCATATGAAACCAAGGGTGAAGGGAAGGAAACTGGGGTTCAAATCAATTTGAAACATAAAGAAAAAATAAACAATCAGCCAGTACAGAAAGAGGAAACAAAAATTGAAGAAAATGAGGAGAGGCATAGGAACCTCTGGGATAACTTTAAAGGTATCAACATCCAAAGCTAGGGCTACCAGAAGGAGAAGAGGAAGAGTAAGAAATTGAAAACTTATGTGAAAAAAATAATAAAGGAAAACTTCCCTAACTTGGTGAAGGAAATAGACATACAAGTCCAGAAAGCACAGAGGGTCCCAAACAAGTTAGACCCAAGGAGGACCACACCAAGACACATCATAATTAAAATGCCAAAAATTAAAGATAAAGAGAGAATCTTAAAAGCAGCAAGAGAAAAGAAGAGAGTTACCTACAAAAGAGTTCCTATAAGACTATCAGCTGATTATTCAAAAGAAACTTTGCAGGCAAGAAGGGACTGGTAAGAAGTATTCAAAGTGATACAAAACAAAGACCTACAGCCAAGATTACCCTATCCAGCAAAGCTATCATTTAGAATGAAAGGGCAGATAAAATGCTTCCCAGACAAGGTAAAGCTGAAAGAGCTTCATCACCAAGCTATTATTATAGGAAATATTAAAGGGGCTTACTTAAGAAAAAGAGGATAAAAATGAGGAACATTAAAAAGACAACAAGCTCACAACTATCAAAAGCAGAATCTAAAAAATAAAAATGAAAACTAAGCAGACAACCAGAGAAGGAACAGAATCAAAGATATGGGGAACATTTGGAGGGGTGTCAGCTGGGAGGGGGGAAGGGGAAGAAGGGGGAAAATTTCAGGGATTAAGAAGCATAATTGATGGGTGCAGAATAGATAGGGAGATGTTAAGAATTGTACAAGAAAAGGTAAAGCCAAAAAACTTACAAGCCTGACCCATGGACATGAACTAAGGGGTATGGGATTGCTAAAGGGAGGGATGCGCTGGGCAGAGGGAAGCAGGGGAAAAGAAATTGGGACAAATGTAACAGCATAGTGAATTTAAAAATATCAAAAACAATATTATAAAGTAATGAATGTTATGCCATTTTCTTCCAACATTTTGAAAGAATGTATGAAGCAAATGGTTTTGTCACTTTGGGCAAGCAATAGTTCATGAACCAGCCAGGACAGACTCCACTCCTTCATTTTTTCATAAGCTTACCATGTTCAAGTCTCTTAGACATGGGTGCCTTAATTTAGCCATCCTTAAGGCAGGTCTTGATGGGTAAGATGAGAAGCTGTAACCTGCCCTCAAGTGCAGACAGGTGGATTCATAGCTCTTTGTACAATCAGACCCAGAGCACTGATTAAGGATCAGGTGGACCTAGAAAGCTGTCTCATTTGTCTGTTTATTTATTCAGTTACTCACTTACTTGTGTAACAAATATTGACTAAGTCCTTTCCAAGGTCTCTAGTGCCAAGGGCATCATCCTTGGGACTGTCCTGAATGACACATTTATCAATAGCTGAGATGAAGACAGAGAAGGCAGATTTTGAAATCCACACATGATACCAGGCTGGGTGGGGGGAGCTACTCCACTGGATGACATAATCAGTACATAGAGTAATCAATAGAACAGTAGGCCCAGCCCAAAAAGATGGAATTAACCATGAGCAAATGAAAAGTCTTCCATCTAGATTTTAAAACATCAGTTGCATAAACACAGGATGCAGAGGCCTGACTTGTCCTCATTCAGGGCTGAAGACTTGGACAAGGGGTGACTACAGTCACTGCATGGCCTAGATACAAACTAAGGAAGGGACTACATACCCAGGGTAAGGGCAGGTTTCCCATGCTGCACCTGAGTAGAGCATGCTCAAGGGTTGCACCATGCCCAGTGTCAGGTGCCTTATGCTGATGAATGTTGATAAAAACCACTTCACCTAGGAGTGAGCCAGCAAGAGGGCAGGGACCTGCAGGATGACCTGAGGAAAGACTCAGGGTGACTGTTTCAGACCTTTGAAGGTCTTCAGTGTAGCAGCAGGACAGAGAGGCAAACTTGTTGGTGTCAGCATGGGGAAATTTGGGTGGTGGTGTTGAGGGAAGCTCCTTGCTGGAGATGCCTGAATTCTTTATCAGGCCCCAGCCATACAGCAAGCTTCCAAATAAACAGTCACTGTCCTTAGTAGGGATGCCAGGTGCTTGCCACTGGGCAGGAGGAGAAGGCAGATGAATATGTACAAGTGAGACCTCTGGGATCTCATTGGATCAGCTGCTGTACTGTCCAGAGGAGTCTGACCTGGAACCCACAGTGCAGGGAGCAAATGCAACATGCCTTCTGGAAGCTCTCCCAAAGCCTGAGGTAGAGCTAACTACTCCTCTGGTCTCCAAACACTCTGTACCCACCTTTATTAGTGTATTTCTCATAATGCATGTGGATGGGTGGGTGCATACCACATTGTGGAGCTGCCTTCTCCTGTTTATAGCCTCAGCCTTGGCCCCATGCCGTGCACAAAGTAGATGCTCAATAATGAATGAGTGAACCTGTTGCAGGATAAATATATGTTCTTCTGTGTATAGGTTAAAACACATACTCTGAATGGGTCTTCCTTATTAAAGGATGAACCCAGGATGGAGGGCGCAAATACAGATTCATGTATCATACAGCAAGGTAAACCATAGAGCAACTTGCTGATTTATGGCCAAGGCCAATGTTTAAATAAAATCTTTGGGTTACTTATTTAGTTTTAATAAACAAAGGTATGTTTTAATGTTATAGCTATAGACTTTCATATATCACAGGATTCTAATGGGAGCAAAAGTCTTTCCTTAGATATATGAAGAAGCTCGGTTATCCAGCATCTGAAATGTCTTACATCCCTCCAGGTGTGTGCATGTCTCCTGGATGGGTCTACTTTCCCAGACAGATTGGGCACCAGGCCAGTGGGAAGGGGCCTGTTACTGGTAATGGTGTTTCCTCCTGGGAAGAAAAATGGAGCACAGTAACTGGTTACAGGCTTGCCAGGGAAGTGGGAAATATCTGAGCGACACAGCTCCACCTTAGGTCCCACCCTCATCAATTAGGCAGATGTCTATCTGGTTTCCTCCCATAGGGTCTGCTCTGTGAAAGGCCCACTCTTTCAGTGCAAACACATCCAGCCATTCCTTGGGACTTCACATTCCAAGCCAATTTCTCTTCTTTCTGAATTAGACCAATTTACATGTTAGTAATGAAATTGTGTATATTTCTTTAGCTGTTACAGTTGGCTTTCTTGCTCCTCAGGACTCGCTAAGCAATCTGCCTCAGGTCCCTTCTCCTCCTGAAGGGCCCATGGCAGGTGCTAGAGTGTGCTGCTTGTCTGCCTTCCTGGTCCACTGCCTAGCTCAACCAGATAAGGAGGAAGTCAGGAGGGAAAAAAGGGTTGAGTTTCTTCATTGGCAAGTCAGTCTAGTCCATTAGCAAATTAAAACAGAATGACTCTGCTGATGTGAGGCCTGGGCTTTCAGGGCTCTGACTGTACCCTGGAATGGGCTAGGGGACTCCCAAGGAAGGTGTCAGAAAAGGCCAGCATCCCCACTGGGCCAGGGGCCAGGTTAGAGGTTTCTCATATCCTCACTCTCCAGGCATGGGAATTCTGTGCAAGGGAAGAACAGCAGTGCTGACCAACTGCTCAGAAGCTCCTGGGATGTCCTCCAAGCCAAAGCCCCTTCCAAAGCAGGTGAGAGGCACTCAACTCAGGCTCTAGCTTGGGGACGGCTCGCTAGGTTAGGAGGTGCCCACAAAGAGACTATCTTGATTTGAGAGGAGAGTACAGCCCCATTGCTGGTGTCTTCTGGAGAAAGCCTGTGGATCAGTCCTGGGCGTTGTGTCCCTGCTCTCTTAAAGAGGTTCTGGGTAAGCGGTCTGACAAATCTTAGGGCTGACCCCTGCAGACAAGCTGGGGGCACCTTTAACTATCAATGATGATAATCTCTTACATTTGTATGCACTTAATAATATGTCAGCAGAGGAAGCAGTTTTACAGACACAACCTCATTTGCTTTTCACAGCACAATGGGTATTATTACTATTTGCCTCTCTTTGCCAGTGGACTCCAGGTCTAGTGCTCTGACAAGGATATGCAGCTGCCCCCTTGTAACCATCTGCTCCAAGGGAAGCTGGCCAGGCACTTAATTGAAAGTATTTTAGGTTCAGCAAATCTCATTTGCTCTGGAGCTAAATTTAAGCTTCCATCAGCAAAGTTATTATCATCATCAACATATTTAAAGTGGTTAAACATTTAAAGCCATGTCAGCTTTCCCAGCTGAACAGAATCACCAAAGGCATAGCCGCATGCCCCCATCATGGGACCAGATGGTGGGCTCTGCCAGGAGTGTGGCCCAGGGTGGCCTCTGGAGCTTGTTTAAGGAAAGGAGGCAGCCAGTGAGAGAGCCAGCAGCTCGAACCTATGTGGCTCTCCAAGGCCTTTTCCAAGGTAGTCACTGAGGGCAGCTTCGAAATAGTTGAGTTGCTTTGGGTCTGGGGCTGTGACTTGGCCATGACCAGAGAAATGATTTGGTGGCAGAAGTTGAGGGATGAAACAGGTGAGAGAGGGATGGAGTGCTCCCTGTGCTGGGCCCCAGTGTCTGTGATGAGGCAACCCCAGGCCTGTTGAAGATTTCCCCCACCTACCCCTCAGGGAGAGGTCACCGCGTGTCTCATAGCCTGGGCAGGCAGTGGAGAAAGAGAGGCAAGACTTGTGCTCCAGTGCTGTTAGGGAGGATAGTCCAAGACACAGAGTGTAAAGGCATACTAAGGTCATTTTACCATGTTTCTTCTTGCGGACACTTCCCCATGGCTTCTAAGTTTCTAGCTAGCAGTTCTTAAACATGTAGGGGTATGGATGGGGTTCAGGAGTTGAAGCCTCCTGAGTTGCAGGCGAAATTGTGAATCTGTGCATTTTGAGGTACAGGTTGGTAACATTTATCAAGTTGTCAAAGAAGACTGTGGCTTCAAAAATACAAAGAACCTCTTATTAGTCTGCTAGATAAGGCCCTCCCCAACCTTCCCAGGCCTGTCTGTCCAGTGTGTTTCATTACCTTCCCCTGCAACCTGGGGTTTAGGCACAGGGTGTAGGTCCACCTTCCTGCTATGCTAGTTCAAGTTTCAGGGCCCTTGTGCTTCTCTCTCTGTCCTTCCCTCCTTGTCTACCTGCCTGTCAAACACCTAAGCATCCCAGACCCAGCTCTAACCTTTGCTGATGCCTTCTCTCTGGGGAGAACCCATTGCCCCTCCTTGGAGCCAGTGTCAAACTTTGAACAGGTTTTAATGGAGCATCTGACACTCAGAGAGTTGAAATGATTTATTTCGTTTTCACCCAGAACAGCAGGCATGTCTTTAGGACAGGAACATCCTATTCACTTCTGAATAAGATTTTTTAGCAAGCCTTCAATTAAATAAGATAAATTGACCTAAACAAGCCCTCCTAATCAAAAGGGCCACAATAGATAGGTAGCAAGAACAGTTCTGTTTGTTTTGAAGTTGGAAATTGGACAATTGTAGCTCTGCTGTTGTTAGGAAGCTGCATCCCTTCCTCTACTGGTGATAATTATCTTGGTTTTGTAACAGGGTGAGTTTGGTTACCAGCAGGATAAAGGAGGAGGATGTTCTGTTGGGTCAGTGGGTAATGAGAACTCTGGTCTTATAGCAGGGGAGAGAGGACAGAGCTGGAAATGGAGGGTTGGAAATTATTACCGGAGATGTCATTGTGGAAGAATATTTGTCCTATCTCACCAAGGGACTGTAAAGAAAACCTGAAGAACCAAGGTGGGAGGGGATGCGGAGGGAGATCAAATCCAAGGCTTATTGAGCACAACCCAGGTGTCATGCATGTTTGATCTTCACAATAACCCTGCTAGAGGGTTCCTGTTTCTCTAATTTGGGATGAGGAATCTGAGGCAGCAAGATTGTGCAGTTGTTCCTAGGCCACACAGCTTGTTGGTGCCTGAGCCAGAACTCGGGTGCAGTGGCCCAGTTGTGAGGTCCCATGGCTGTGTTGGGGGAGGTGTCACAAAGCCAGAGGCATCAGCAAACCACAGAAGGCTGTGCCTAGTGTGGGGAGGAGGCAGGCTGGCTGCCTCCTGTCGCTGGGGTTTTGCGGCTCCCTCAGCAGTTGTGAGGGAACCATGGGAGTCACTGCTGAAACTGGACAGAGCACTTATGTGTGTTCTACAGTCTTATCAGAAATGGAATTCTGCTCACTCAAAATCACTTTGTGTCTAGTGTTTAGAATGTTCCTTTTTAAGATAGTATTTATTATAAAATGGTGATATATGCTCATTGAAAAGAGTTTAAAAATATAGTTGGGCAAATGTCAGATGGGAATCTTTCATTATAATAACTGGTATTTCTGTGAAGAAGCACTGTTCTAAGTGATTTCAGATACTATAATTATTAACCCTTCTTATTTGTGAGGTAAGAGATTCAGAGAAGTTAAGGAATCTGGTGGAGTTCACACAGCCTGGAAATGATGAGATTATAATATACAGAGTTTGACTCTAAGGCCTAGGCTTTTAAAAATTATTTTACTTTTTCTTCAAATTAATTTATTGTTGTTGTGTTACATTTATCCCATTGCTCTCCCCTATCCCACCTTCCCCATCCCGTCTCCCAAAATTAATCCCCACATGTTATCCATGTCCATGGATCATTTATACTAGTTCCATGCCTAAACTGTTCCCCTTCTTTGCCTCTTTCTCAACCTCCCCCTCCCCTCTGCAAACTGAAAGTCTGTTCCTTGTTTCTATGCCTTAGGTTCTGTTTCGCTTGTTTGTTTTGTTCATTAGTGTCCTGTAATGAGTGAGATCATATAGTATTTGTCTTTCACTACTGGCTTATTTCACTAAGCATAATACTCTCAAGTTCCATCCATATTGTCACAAAAGGTAGAAGTTCCTTCTTTCTGTTGTGTAGTATTCCATTGTGTAAATGTACATGTTTTGTTTTGTTTCTTTAAAGATTTTATTTATTATTTTCAGAGAGAAGGGCATGAAGGGAGGAAGAAAAGGAGAAACACATCAATGTATGGTTGCCTTTCACCTGCCTTCAGCTAAGGACCTGGCTGGAGACCTGGGTTGCAATCTGATTATCTGCTTTGGCTGGGGAATTGAACCAGTGACCTTTGGGTTCATGCAGGCTGGCACCTTATCCACTGTGCCATCAGCCAGGGCATCCTTTGCCCATTTTTAAATTGGTCTGTCTCTCTCCCTGATGTTGAGTTGTATAAATGCTTTATATATTTTGGAGATCAAATCCTTCTCTGAGGTATCATTGGCAAATATGTTTTCCCATACAGTTGGTTCTCTTTGAATTTTGCTAATGTTATCTTTAGTTGAGAAGAAACTTTTTCATTGGATGTACTCCCATTTGTTTATCTGTTCATTTATTACCCATGGGATATTTGCAATTTTACTGCCAATATTTTCCTCTAGGACTTTTATGGTGGCATGGTTTATGTTTAAGTCCTTTATCCATTTTGAGTTTATTCTGGTGTATAGTGGTCTAGCTTTATTAATTTTTATTTTGCATGTCCCTGTCCAGTTCTCCCAACACTACTTGTTGAAGAAGCTATTTTCACTCCATTTTTTTCCTTCCCCCTTTTTCAAATATTAATTGACCACAGAGTCCTGGGTTTATTTCTGGGCTCTCTATTCTGTTCCATTGATCTATATGTCTATTCTTATGCCAGTACCAGACTGTTTTGATTACGGGGGTCTTGTAATATAGTTTAATATCCAGTATTGTGATTCCTCCTACTTTGTTCTTCTTTCTTAAGATTGCTGTTGCTATTTATGGTTGTTTTTGCTCCATATAAATTTTAAAAGTATTTTTTCTACATCTGGGAACTACATCATTGGCATTTTAATAGGGATTGCTTTGAACCTATAAATTGCTTTGGGTAGTATGGATATTTTTATGATGTTAATTCTTCCCATCTATGAACATGATATATGCTTCCCTTTATTTGTATCTTCCTTAATTTCTTTCTTCAGTGTTCTGTAGTTTTCCCAGTACAGGTCTTTTACCTCCTTGGTTAAATTTATTCCTAAGTACTTTATTTTTCTTGTTGCTAGAGTAAATGGGATTTGTTTTCTAGCTTCTATCTCTGATGTTTCAGTTTCATTGTTAGTATACAAAAATGCCTTAAATTCTGGATATTAATTTTATACCCAGCTATTTTGCTAAATTTGCCTATTAGACTGAGTAGTTTTTTGGTGGAGTCTATTGGGTTTTCTATATACGTTATCATGCCATCTGCAAATAATGACAGTTTTACTTCCTCCTTTCCAATTTGGACACCTTTGATTCCTTTTTCTTATCTGATTGCTATGGCTCTAACTTCCAGAACTATGTTGAATAGAAGTGGAGAAAGTGGAGAAAGTGGACACCCTTGTCTTGTTCCTGATCTTAGGGAGAAAGCTTTTAGGTTTGCCTATTGAGTAAGATGTTGGCTGCAGGTTTCTCAAATATGGCTTTTATTATGTTGAAGTATGTCCCTCTATTTCCACTTTGCTGAGCATTTTAATCATAAATGGGTGCTATACTTTATCAATGCTTTTCAGCATCTGTTGATATGATCATATGGTTTTTGTCTTTCATTTTGTTGATGTGGTGTATTATGCTTATCAGTTTGTAAACATTATACCATCCTTGCATCCCTGGGATGAATCTCATTCAATCATGGTGTATGATCTTTTTAATGTATTGCTAGATCTGGTTTGCCAATGTTTTGTTGAGGATTTTAGCCTCTATGTTCATCAGAAATATTGGCCTATACTTTTCTTTCTTAATTGTGTCTTCACCTGGTTTTGGGATTAAAATAATGCCAGCCTTATAGGAAAAGTTTGGAATTCTTTTTTGAAATAGTGTGAGGAGGATAGGAGTTAGTTCTTCCCTAAATGTTCAGTAAAATTCACCTGTGTAGCCATCTGGTCTGTGGCATTTTACTCTGGGAGATTATTGATTACTGCTTCAATTTCACACGTTGTTATCAGTCTATTCAGGCTTTCTGCTTCTTTTTGTTTCTGTTTTGGAAGATTCTACATTTCCAGAAATTTGTCCATTTTACCCGTTTCTTGTCAAATAGTTGTTTCTAGTAATATATTACAATCCTTTTTATTTCTTTGGTATCAGTTGTGATTGCTCCTCTTTCATTTCTAGTGTTATTAATTTGGGGCCATTTACTTTGTTTCTTGATGAATCTGGTTAAAGGCTTGTTGATTTTGTTTATCTTTTCTAGGAACCAGCTCCTGGATTTATTGATCCTTTGAATTGTTCTTTTAGTCTCTACGTAATTTAATTTTGCTCTGATCTTCATTATTTTCTTCCTTTTACTTGCTCTGGTCTTTGTTTTTTTGCTTCTCTAGTTCTTGTAGCTCTATGGGTAGGTTGTTTATCTGAGATTTTTCTATCCCTTTTTCAGGTAGGTCTGTATTTCTATGAACTTCTGTCTGAGGACTGCCTTTATTGTGTCCCATAGGTTTTGGGCTGTTATTTGTTCATTTTCATTTGTTTTCAGAAATGTTTTGATTTTTTCCTTGATCTCATTGTTAACCCATTCGTTATTTAATATCATGTTATGCAGTTTCCATGTATTTGAATATTTTGGTTTTTTTTTTTTCCTGAGGTTGGTTTCTAGTTTCAAGTCATTTGATCTGAGAAGATTCATGATTTCAATTTTCTTGAATTTGTGGAGGCTTGTTTTACATCCTACCAAGTGGTATATCTTTGAGAATGTTCCATGTGCATTTGAAAAGAATGTTTTTTGCTTCTTTAGAGTGAAAAGTTCTGTATATATAAATGAAGTTCATTTGATCTAAAGTGGTGTTCAATCCACAATATCATTCGTGTGTTTTTGCTTGGAAGATCTCTCAATTGTTGATGATAGGGTGTTAAAATTCCCTACTATTAGAGTGTTGCTGTCCATATCCTTCTTGAAGTCCTCCAAGATTTTCCTTATATATTTGGGTGCTCCTATGTTGGGTGCATATATGTTTATAAGGGTTATATCTTCTTGATGGATTGTTCCCTTTAGTATTAAGAAATGTCCTTCTTTGTCTCTTTTTATGCCTTCATGGTAAAATCTATTTTTTTCTGAAATAAGTATTGCTACCCCATCCTTTTTTTCATGTCTATTTGCATGAAATATATTTCTTTCCCTTCACTTTCAGTCTGTGTGGATCTTTTGTTCTGAGGTGGGTCTCTTGTAGACAGCATCTATATGGGTCATGTTTTCTCATCCATTCAGCTACCCTATATCTTTTTATTGGTGCATTTAATCTATTTATATTTAAGGTTATTATTGATAGTTACTTATTCATTGACATTTTTTTCCTTTGTAACTGTGTTCCTCTCTATCTCTTTCTGTTTCTTCATCTTTTTAAAGCAGACCCTTTCACATCTCTTGCAGTGCTGGTTTGGTGAAGATGTATTCTTTTAGCCTTCTTTTGTCTGGGAAACTTCTTATTCACCTTCCATTTTGAATGAGAGCCTTGCTGAGTAGAGTAGTCTTTGTTGGGGGCCTTTGTTTTTCATTGCTTAGAATATTCTTTGCCATTCCCATCTGGCTTGTAGTGCTTCTGTTGAGAAATTAGCTGATAACCTTATCAGAGCACCCTTGTATGTTATTAGCTATTTCTCACTTGATGCTTTTAAGATTCTCTCCTTGTCTTTGACATTTGCCATTTTAAATATAATCTTGGCATGGGAATGCATGGGTTCATCTTCTTTGGGACCCTCTGTGCTTCTTGAACTTGCATGATTTTCTCTCCTCAAGTTAGGGAAGTTTTCTGTCATTACTTTTTCAAACAGGTTTTCTATCCCTGCTTCTCTTCTTTTCTTTCTGGTATTTCTGTGATAGAGATATTATTGCATTTCATGTTGTACTGCACTGCAGTTCTCTTAAAACCTCTTCATTCTTTTTTAGTCTTTTTTCATTTTGTTGCACTGTCTGGGATTTTTTTTTTTTCTATTTTTGTCCTCCACCTCACTGATCTGGTTCTCTGCTTCCTGTAGCCTGCTTTTGATTTCTTCTACTGTGTTATTCAATTTAGAAATTGTATTATTTATTTCCTCATGGCTCTTATAGATAGTTTTTATGTCCTTTTTAGTGCTGGTGTAATTCTCAGTAAGTTCCTTATAGTTTCCCTGGAGTTCTTCATAGTTACTCTGGAGTTCCTCATAGTTCCACTGGAGTTGTTTGTAGTTTTCTTTGAGCTCAGTGAGCTCATTGAGCTTCTCTATCATTATTTGAATTTCATGCCTGATAGTTTGCTTGCCTCTATTTCATTTAGCAGTCTTTCTGGGAATACCTCATTTTCTTTCAATGGGGGGCTATTTCTTTGACTCCCCATTTATGTGACTTATTTGTTTCTGCTTCTTAGATTGTGCTGATTTGACTTCAAGTCTTATTTGTGTGACCTTTTATCATGTAGAGATGCCCTTTCTTTACTTCCCAGATCCATCTCTGGTGATGTCAGATCATGTTCCCTCTCTGGGCCTAGTCAGCCTGTTGGGGCCTACCAGAAATCCACTGTTGTGTTTTTCAGTTTTGTATCCAATTTACCTGTGAATAGCTGTCAGTCGTAACCACCACAGGGTGTGACAGATTGATTCAGTTGTAATCCAACCAATCTGTGACCAGTGGTCAGGCTTAGGCACTGTTGGGTGTAGCAGATTAATATAGTTTTTAATCCGATCCATTTGTGATCAGAGGCCAGGCTCACAAACCCTGGGCAGGGCAGATTAATTACTATGGGAGGGGTTATGATGTCCCCTTAGACTGACACTGCTTGGAGTAGAATAGTCTGCCTGTGGTGTGGGGGAGGAGTCAGCACTGGGATCCTGTTGGCTACTCCCTCATTTCTCTCCTCAAAGCCACTGCCCCAAACTCTCCTTAAGTATCTCTAGTCCACTCTGCCCTTCCTCTGCTGGAGCGCAGGGTAAGTGGGTGCCAATATATTTTTGTGCATGATCACTTTAATAATTTCCTGTCTCTATGGCTTTTTGTTTTTCACAGATAGATGCTGTTTTACCCTCAGCTGTGTTGCTGTACCCTGGGAAGTACAGCTGAGGGTTTAAGACCTCACACTTTTCAGGTGGAACCCCTGGCTCTGGTCTCTTCAGATCCTGCCCTTGGGAGCCCAGCCAGCTCTCTCTTATCTCCACACTTCCCAGCAGTCATGTTGTGATGAAGCAGCCTTTTCTATTCTGTCTGTGGTTATGAGGCTTCTCTCCAGCTGGTGTTCTGTTGGTTATTCTCAATAATTTCTCCCCAATTAAGTTGTAATTCCAGATTGATCCTAGGAGGAGATTGTTGTAGCTCAATTTACTCCTCCACCATCTTAGTTCCCCTGGGCCTAGGCTCTTAAACTTCCTCTTACTTGTCTGAAATTGCTATAGTGATGAATTTTGAAAGAGGGAAGTTGAATCTATTTGTTGGGTTTTACCTACTCAGGACTCCAGAAGTCTTGATTATAATTTTTAGGTAATAACCATCAGTTTCATGAATCTTTAGTTAACAACCCTACAGTTTTGTGTGTTTTTTTTTTTTTTTAACTTGAGCTTTATGAAGACAGAGAATTATTGGGAACCACTAAGCCACACTCTGTAATGAGAATGCCATTCAGGGACATTCTCTGTCTGCTTATGGAGATGAGTAATCTTCTTCCCTCCTCAGCAAGGGGATTGGCTTTGGGCTGAGTGTTGAACTTTTTTGTGGGCTCCATTTTGTGGTCTGGTGTCTCACAGTGCAATCTTGCATTGGATTCTCCCCTCAATGGCCCAATGGCCAAGGACTAAGAGTCCTTGACCTTTGTATGTTGGTCAAGGTGTTAACTCTGAGGCATAGCAGTTGTATGTTTCTAATGGGGTTCATTGGGTTGTATGCTCCTCAGGGCAGTCAGCATTTGGAGGAGACAAAGGTTTTGGCAGGCAGGAACCTTCACTGGAAACCACCACTTATAACAGCTCTGCCACTACTATTTAATTGGTCCATCCCCAGTCGACATGGGGTTTGCTCATTCATTTTCATGTCTGAACCTCAAGAAAAACGGGCTAAAACTATGTCCTGTTGGGATAAATGATCAGGGGTATTTTTCAAGAAAGGCAAGGAGGTAGGAAAAGGGTGATCCATGTGGGAAAAGACCAGTTGGGAATGATTCTTCCTGAAGTCAAAGGACTTCTTGATGTATGGTGCCTGCCTGTTTCCTTTACTTGCCATTTCAAAAAGAGCCAGATTCCTTTTCTCTAGAGATGCACTCAGAGGAAGGGAACCATTGTGTGGACAGGAGCTGAGCACCTTGAGGGGACTGGCCATAGCATGTCCCTGTGGGCATCCTGTCACATAGGCAGAGAGAGAGTATGGATGGCCCGTACACATGCAGTGCCTGGGGAGGGGCCTGGGATCTGCTGTCTTGTCTGTCTTTGTTCTACTATTAGCTCTCAGTGCTTTACTGCATCACTTACCTTTTTGAGTCCCCAAAAAGTACCCTCCTACACCTCCCAATGCCCCCTCTTACTATGTGTCTACTAAGAATAAGGATGGAATTGAGGTGGGGGCTTCAGGCCTTCATGAACTGGGTATGAAATGAAAATACATGAAGATGATTCAGAATCTTGCTAGATGAACCAAATATGACTAATTTCTCTCTAATCCCACTATGTTCTGGGACCTAGCTTCAGAATGGCGAGTGGGGTTGGCACTGCCTGATTGTCAAGTTTACACCTTATGCATGTGGAGCTCTAGGCACAGCCCCTGCCACCTTGCCCCCAGGGTTCTGGTAGCAGTCTCATCCCGCATTCACGTGTGCTGTGCCTTACATCTGTGGCACGGGCAGTCCCAGCTACTTGAAGTGCCCTCTCCTGTGTGCCTCCCCCTCACACTTTTCCTCAGGAGCCAGCCCAGTGCCCATCTCCTCCATGAAGCCTAGCCTGGAAGTCTTCCAAAAATGGTCACCTCTTTTTGACCCCCAGTACACTTTGAACATGCCTCTACCATGGCCCTTAACTTCCGGGGTTGTTAGGTGTTTTGTTTTTTTTTTAAATTTTTTAAAATTTTATTGTTGTTGTACTACATCCATCCCCTTTTTGTCCCCCTCTGGGCTTGTTAGTTTTTATGTCTCTCTTTAGATAGAATGTGAGCCCCTGGAGACCAAAGACCTTTTGTCAGGCACTGTTGCCTGTCAACTCCTAGCACATAGTGACTTTAATAGGTGCCTCAAAGGCTGGAGGGATAGACAGGCAAAAGAATCATGTGGTGATGTGGAGTGGGATCCAGGCAGAATCTGGTCAGAGGAGACCATAAGCCCACACAGGGGGCATAAAGCCTTACACATGATTGCAAGGCAGTAATGAGGTAAGTGGAGGAAGTGGGGTTGGAGAGCAGGTTGGAACTGGTGAGACCAAGCAGGGAAAATTTCCTCCTGTTTCCAGCCACTCAGAGATAGTTTTGTCCTAGTATAAATATGTGGTTTTCCACCGAAACATCTTACATGGGACATCAGAAACTCTTTCTTAGGGAGAGACCAGAAATAACAATGAGCTCATCATTATTATTTTTTTAATTAAAAGACAGCAACTGCCTGGTATTTGGTACATTCAGGCCCCTCCCTCTGGGTCCACTAATGTACTGAAATTTGAGTTTTATGTACTGAATTTATTTTTTATGAGAATCTGTTATTGAATCTGCTCAGTGGAGAGAGTTTTGTTAGAGCTTTAAGAAACCTCATTAGCAGAATAAATGTGCTAGGTCTGAGGGGAATCTGCAACCCAATTGCTGCCAGGCACTTGCTGGAGATAGTTGGGCTGTTTGTTCTTATGTCAGGGAGTGCACATGTGCAGGCTCTGTGGGAGCTGACTCTAGGGGCTTTTGTGTGTAGGGTGGACACTAGGGAAATGCACACATAGGCGTGAGTCATCACCTGCTACCTGGTATCAGTAGGTAACTGAGACTGGTAGCCCAGGACTGCTGGACTCGAAGGCCCACCCTCTCTCCTGCCCCTGTCTGGCAGTAAGGAGCTCACTTATACATGAAAATACACATCATGCCATGTTATAAGTGCTGGCTATTGTGGAAATTTAGAAGATGATTCAGTACATGGTTGTCCAGAGAATGGGCCTTTAATTCTGATGAAAGGGATACACAGAGGACATTGGAGCCTTGATATTACGTAGAATTGCACAAAGTGGAAACATGGAAGAACACATGCAAGGAGACTCCAAGCAGAGGCAACACCTAGTTAGCATAGAAATAGGCATAGTCAGAGAAGAAATAGGAGGAATGGTCAGAGAAGAAATGGCATCTTGTCTGGCTGCATGTCAGGTTTGCAGGAGGAGTGGGAGAGGATAAGGCAAATTGATTCCTGATGGTGTTGCTGGGGGATTTAGACTTTCTCTTTTAAGTAGTGGGTTCTAAAAGAGAGAACGACATGGTTCTGTTGATGGCTTAGAGAAGAGGACTCTTATAGCAGCATGGAGGATGGACAGGTACAGAGGGAGAGGCTCCCACTTGTGTGGCAGCTTTAGTACCAATGCTGTGGAGCACAGGCATGGCCTGGGGCTGCTCCCCCTGCCCCAAGATTCCTTTGTGCTACATTAGCAAGCCTTTCTTTGGGAAAACACAACTTCAAACTAACATTTCAGGATTTCAGATGAGAGAAGCATTTCATACTAGAGCCATAATAAGCCTCCCAGCCCTTCATTTTTCAGACTTTGAGAGACCAAGTGACTCATCAAAAATCATTCAGCAGAGATAGCAGAATTTGCAGGAAGAAACAGCTCTTTTGCAATAGGATAGTACTTCTGCTTTGGGGCTCATGTTTCCAAGGAGAGTCTGTGATCATATAGTACCTGTGAGAGATGCAGGAGCAGGAGACACAGCCCAAAGCAGGCCTAACATCACCTGTGGTGCATTGCCAACTCTTCCCTCTTCCAGCTTTATCATCCCAGGCAGCTGTGGGATGAGGAACTCTAAAGGATACTGTTTCTAGGATATTTATTATTAGAAGCAATATGATCCTGGGATTTTGTACATGGTAGTTATGGACAGATACATGTAACAAAGAGAGAGTAGTACCTTCATGGGGAGCTGCAGTAACATGTGTTTAAAAACTTTTTTCCTTTAAAAGAAGGTAGAGGTGGAAAGAATGGGAGAGGCCCACCCCAACCCTGGGTAGGTTACATGCAGCAAAGTGTTGCTGGACTCACAGCAGAAGCCTGGGGCAAGAACAAGCAGAGGCTGAGGAGGAGCAGCTCAAGGAGCTAGGGTGTGGAGGAGGAAGTGGGAGAGGTGAGCCACTGCTGAAGTGGAGGGAGACAAGTAGATTGGGGACTCCCAACTGCCAGAGCTGTTGTTAGCCTACAAGGCCATCAAGACTTCGAAAAGGCTCCCTTGGACATTGAAGTGTGAGGTTTGAAAATATGAAGTCTGCAACAGCTTTAACCATTTTGTTATCAATAAATTAATTTTTATCATTTAAACCAGGTTGAGTTGGATTTTCTGTCATTCGCAATGGATTTGGTTGTAAATGCAATAAAAACCACTAAAGGATTTTGAGCTGAAGAGTGACATGATCTGATTTGCATTTTAAAAAGATCACTCTGGCTGCCATGGGAGAAGGGACTGTAGATTAACAAGAGTGGGAGCAGGAGATCACTCAGGAGGTTATCTAAGAAGTTTGGGTGGGAGGAGTGGCTTAAATTCGGGTGGTTGTAGTAAAGTGGGCAGATGCCAACGGGGTCATATTTTGGTATAAAACCAATGACATTGCTGCAGATAGACTAGAAGGACCTGGAGTGGTTGTAAGGATACTGAATAGGAACAGAGTTTGAGGGGCATGTGTGTTGGGAGAGTGGGTTTAGGGTTCAGGCTTCTCTTTTGAGCAGGTTGACTTTAAGATGCTGATCAGACAACTAAGTAGAGAGATCAGGTCAGCAGTTGGATATCAGTATCTTGCCCAGACAAAGGTCAGGGTTGGAGGTGTAATTTGGGAGTCATCAGTGATTAAGAGGATATATAGATAGTAAGAAGAGTATGCCACTATTACAGTCAAGTAGGAGTGGAGAGGCCAGCAGTGGACATGGAGAATGAATGACCAGAGTGAAGGGAGGCCTGCCAGAGCAGTGTGGCATCAGTGTTGTCAATGGGAATCAGAACCAAGGAGGAAAAGAGGAAGGAAAGCTCAGCTGTGTCCAGTGCTGTGGGGGGGTGACACAAAGAAGACTGTGGGGTGGTTTACAAGTATGGCAGCAGGATGGTCATGTGTGGTCTTGATAAGAAGCTAGTCTAGAGTGACTGAAGAGTGAGTGGAAGGGGAAGAATACAGGAATGAGTGCAGAAAACCCTTTGAGGACTGCTGTGAATAGCAGATAAATGAAGCAGTGGCTGGAGGAGCCTGTAGGTCCACTGGAGGCATTTATTTTTAAAGATGGGAGAGAGCAGAGCATACATATGGTGATGGGAATAATCTAGTAAGGGGAATAAATAAGAGATGGGGATAGCTAATGGAATGAAGACTTGACAAAGTGAAAAATTGGAAAACAAATGGTTGGCCTCTGGTGGAACCAACAGAAGGATGACAGAGACTATGAGAGCAGAAGAAAATAAATGTATAAATTTGGTGGTGGGAAGTTAAGGGCGTTCCTATTCCTGTTTACTTGTTTTCTCAGTGCACTATGAAGCATGGCAATGAGCTAAGGATGATGGGGAGAGTTGAGGTAAAGCAAAGATGTGAATAGTAGTCTGAGAGGGTTGGGGGTAACTTTGCTAGGAATCTGTAAGGGGATTACAGGGCAATGTTGAGTGCCTGTTTGATTGTGGTTATAAAATTAAAGTGCAAGTAGTCAACCTGGCTCTGTGATTTATTTTCCAGAAATGTTCCATTGATGAGGTGCAGGTATCAAGAAAATGGAGAGTTGGGTTCAGGTGGATTTAGGGTTTAGCCAGGTGAGTGGGGGGAGCAAAGAAGGAGCAAAGGATTTCAGGATGGAGCTGATAGCGAGCTATAATTATGCATGTCCAAGAATTTCCTGAATTGAAAAGATTCTGGAAATAAAAATTTGGGATCATTAGCTCATAGGCAGTAGGTGAGAGTTTAGACAAAATTCCCCAGGAAGAGTATGAAGTGAAAAAGAACAGGGCCAGTGCTCAAGCCCCCAGAGTCAACTTCTGAGGGGTGAGAGGAGAATCCTTCTTGGGAGATACAGAGGGAGGGGAAGCAAGGGTAGTAGTGGCACTATGGAAGCCAAGAGGGAAAAAGAGCGGCCAAGCCTGCCATATGCTTCCAAAAAGTTCCAGAGGCTGGAGCTGTGCATTGGGAAGTCACTGGCAACTTGGGTAAGAAGTTTTTAGAGCAGAGGTGATGGGTGGGAGGGTGAGAATAAAGGGAAAGAAGGAGGTAGAAACAGTGAATGGGATCAGGGGGGATTAACAGTGTTAGAAACTCAGGGAACTTGACCCAGGTCTGGAGAAATGAGAAAATGAGAAATCACTTAATTTTCCAAGAGGCTGTAGGAAAAAAAAGGAACCCAGGGGTTTGTTATACGTGAAACCAGAAAACAACACTTGGTTTCTTCAGAGTCCAGAGCTGCAAGTGGAAGAAGCCTGTGAGCCCGGAGAGGGAAGAAATTAAAAGGGGTCAGGCATGAGAACTACGGTGCTGTTGAATCTGGATGAGCTGAGTAATGGTAAATTGCCTCCCAGTGTCACTTGTGCCCCAAGATTTCTTACTCCACAGGGAAGTTGACTGTATACTCCCAATGCCAGCAAAGTGGAGGGGAGAAGGGGAAGGCCCAGAGTCAAGGTTAGGATTTAAGACAGAGAAACCACTTTGGATGGAGGTGCAAATGTGACTAGGATGGATGCAGGAACCCTACCCAACCCCAATCCTTTTCCTATACCTGGAATAGTCCCATGAAAAGGGCACCAAGACTGTTGAATGAATATCTGATGTTAAAAAACCTAAATTCAGGGACTTCTGGTCAAGAAGAAGTTGGAGTAGATAAATTCTGTGCTTTCCTCCTCCCATGACGACATCAAAATGATGACTAAGTTACAGGACAACCACCCTTGAGAGCTACCTGAAAGCTAGCTGAACTGAGCTCCTACAACTAAGTATATAAAAAGGAAGCTACACTAAGATTGGTAGGAAGGGCTGATCTCACACTCATCTGTGGCTCTTGAGAATCAGGAGGATATCTCGGCTGCAGGGGTCCCTGAGGAGTGAAGGATCCATGCTCCACACCCCAGTCTGGAGCACCAGTGCTGGCAAGAGGAGTCCCCCGCAACACCTGGCAGTGCAAATCAGCAGGGACTCTATACAGGTAAGACGGAGGGCTGCTGTAGTACCAGGCATCCTCTTAAAGACATGAACACAGATTCACTTGCTCACAAATACTTGCCCTAATATCCAGCAAAGAGACAGGCAGCTTGAAAAGTGACAGTGACTTAAGGGAGGGAACTGAATTGCCTGGCTCCAGAGCAAGGGCTGGAGGGAGGCAGCTTTCTTCATTGGAAAACTGTTAGCAAGTGCCATTGTTCTTTTGCTGAGCACTAATCCTGCCAAATCTGCAGGTCCAAGTGGACACCAAATCTGAGTCTCTGTCAACCTGGCTAATGCCACTCGTCCTACCTTGGTGCTTTCCAGAGACCTACCCCACCCAACTTGGCCCAAGCTGCAGATATTCCTAAACTCTCTCAAAGAACCACAGACCCCAAACAAACAATAGCTGGCTTCACATTTTCCTGTACAGCTCACTAATGGCAGTTGGTGTGGACTCATAATATAGCCTGCCCCAGCCACCACTGAGCTCAGCACAGGCAGCTAATGCCACAGATCACTTTGTACCTCCTACAAGTTCACCCCTGGCCAGGCACAGGCAACTGCTGACTTGGGCCTGAGCAAAGCTCCTCCCAAGAAGCTCCAGAATGAACACAGCTGGTGGCCAGCTCAGGACCATATCAAAGTACCCAATTAGCTCCATAAATGATGCACTCACAGCTGGACATTGTTCTTAGTAGTACTTTTTTGGCATGTCTCTTTGGGCAAGGAAAACAAACAAACAAAAATCATCAAAAAAAGTTACACAAGCAAGGGAAACCATCAACATAGTAAAAAGACAATCTACTGAATGGGAGATGATATTTCCAACAATGCAACCTATAGAGGATTAAATTCCAAAAAAATATAAAGAACTTGTACAACTTAACACCAAAAAAGCCCCCAAACAATATCATTAATAAATGGACAGAGGACCTGAATAGGCATTTCTCAAGAGAATATTCACATGGCCAATAGACTTAGGAAAAGGTGCTCAACATCACTGATCATCAGAGAAATGCATGCATATAAAACCACAATGAGCTATCACCTCACACCTGTCAGATGGCTGATATCAATAAATCAATGAATAACAATTGTTGGTGAGAAATGGGAACCCTGGTGCACTGTTAGTGGGATTATAAATTGGTTCAGCAACTATGGAAAACATTATGGAGTTTCCTCAAAACATAAAACTACTAAGAACTACTAAATATCATATGACCCAAAAACCCTACTTCTGGGTATTTATCTGAAATTTTAAAGTGCTATTTTGAAAAGACATTTGGACTCCTTTGTTCATTACAGAGTTATTTACAATAGCCAAGATGTGGAAGAAACCTAAGTATTCATCAATAGAGGATTGGATAAAGAATATGTGGTACATAAATACAGTGGAATATGTTTTGGCCATAAAAAATGAAATCCTACCATTTGTGACAACATGGATAAACATAGATAGTATTATCCTCAGGGAGATAAGTCAGACAAAGACAAACACAGTATGATTTCACTTAGATTAGAATCTAAAAAACAAAACAAACAAGCAAATCTCACAGATAAAGAGAATAGACTGATGGTTGCCATTTGGGAAGGCAGTTGGGAAGACGGGTGAAAAATGTGAAGGGATTAAAAGGTACAGTTTGGCAATTACAAAATGAACACAGGAGCCCTGGCTGGTGTGGCTCAGTAAATTGGCACCAACCTGCCAACCCAAGGGTCGCTGGTTCGAATCCCAGTCAGGACACATAACCAGATTGCAAGCCACATCTCTGACCAGGTCCTTAGCTGGAGGCAGGTGAAAGGCAACCATGCATTGATGTTTCTCTCTCTTTCTTCCTCCCTCCCTGCCTTTCTCTCTAAAAATAAGACATAAAATCTTTTTAAAAAAATTGGCCACAGGGATGTAAAATACAGCATAGGGAATATAGTCACCAATATTCTAATAACTGGTGCCAGGTGGATGTTAGTCTTTCCAGGAGATCACTTTGTAAGTTACTTAAATGTCCAACCACTATGTCCAACCACTTAGAAACTAAGAGGCATTTGAATGTCAACTGCAATGGAAAAACACAAAACAAAAAAAAAAACAAACAAAAAGCTAGGTTGGCCTGACATAAGACTAGCAAAAATGTTAAATTGTGTAAGTTTTGAGCCCAGGGTAGCACATCATTCATTGTCAGGAGCAGTTTATGCTCTAAAACAGCTGTGGGTAGTTGGCAGTGGTCACATTTTCCTTTGCCAGGGAGAGCCTCACTGCATGTGCTGCTATCTCTTTTAGCGTCAGATGGGGGTCAGGTGTTGGTGTTGGATGGCAGAATCTCAATCTTGCAGCCCCTGCATGAGCTCCTGCCTCTGCTAGGTTTTATTTTTCTATAACTTACTCTTCCTACTCCTCACATGGTGCGTGGCATGAAGTTAAGGGGGCAATCTGGCTTTCCTCTTTCTGTGAGTGGACTCAGGATGTCCAGTGCCTTTTTCCCCTCCTTCCACTTGGGCTTGGGGGTGTGGTGAGAACAGCAGTGGGGGAGAGGGGCAAGGTATGGGACCTGCAACCATGCTGCAGTGCGATATCCTGGAAGGGGCTCCATGGGACTCCATGTGGTGGGGCAGTTTCTTCTGCTGCCTGGGAGATTGAGAAGTTCTCTGTTGTCCAAGACCACAAGCTGCTGACCAGATGTCCTCCAGGCCATTTACACTTGGGTTAAAGTACAGATGTTACTGACCTATCTAGCCATCTTTACCATGACTTCATGCTTAACTCCTGTAAATGGAGCTCTTAAGTCCCAGAAAGCCTGTTTTTCATCGGCTCCATTCTGAATGCAAAGGCCAGTTCAGGGCTTCCTGTTTATTGATTAGGCCTTGGAGCTCTCATTCTAGGCTGGACCTAGGAGCTGCAAGGAGGCACTGGGGATAAGAGGAGATGTGGCAGAACATCTGTTCTGCTGACAGAGCAGTCAGAGGTCTGTTCTTTTTTCTTTTTTCCTCACTCAAATCTGATTTGCATTGAGATTGCTGAGACATCTTCCCGCCTGGCTGTGCTTATGTACTCAGTCTGCCCAGCCCACCCTCACAGATTTGCTTATGTTGCTTAGTAGAATTCATGCTGGAGCTGAGGCCACTGCCAGAAACACACAGAGGGCATTCTTCTCACTCAGACTTGGATTGCCTGTCCTAATCTACCCACTCTGGGCAGCTTCTTATTTGGCAAACATAGAACTGAGAAGCATCCAACACCTAGGTTGGTGAGGTGGGAAGAGGGGCAGAGAGAGGGTCTGACCTCTAGTTACTGCCCTTTTGGCCTCTTGGGAAAGCTGTGAGCAGCAGAAGTCTGCAATCTCTTTCCCTCCAGCCCTAAATGCTCTGCCATGAGAAACCTTGGAGTTTCTTCCCACCATCGTTAGTATCAATGACCCTGCTCACCGAAAATCTTGACTAGGCTGGGGACATAAGTCTTAGAGAAACAGAATTTTTTTTACCTTGAATTTGATGATATAGGGAATGGCAATATTTGTACAAATACTTCCCTCTTATGTCCAGGTCATTCTTCCAGTGGGTTGTTATTTATAAATAGAAATGTATTTTCAGGTGTGGGTAGGTTCACATTAGCACACCAAGGGTTGTTTAACTTGGGTGGAAGTAAATGATCAGATCTGGGGAAGGGGTGGATCTGGTGAATTTTTAAATGAAGGAGGATATTCTGGAGCAGGGGCAGGCCTGGAAGAAGAAAAGGTCCACATAATAATGCAGTCAGGCCAAGCATTCATTCATTCATTCTTCCTTTCTTAATCTCATATCCCATATTCAAGCTTTCAGCAATCCAGTTTTTCTACCTCAAAATAAAACCCAAGAGTGGAGTATCCCCCAACCCACAGTAAAATCCCCTGATGTGGTGGAAATAAAACCATCCCAAACAGCTTGTATGTAAGGGGAGGGAGATCTGGCCAGTGGCTCAAGGTCAAAGGCCCAGTTCTTTGTTGCCTAAGATCTTTTATTTAAAGGGGTAAACTTGAAGGCCTATAGCTTGTCAATCAATGCTAAATGATGTTAATTACAGGGAAGGGGGAGATAATTAAAGGTACACGGAGATCTCGCACAGGTCAGGATGTGCATTCAAATTTTAAAAACTTCTGCAGTTGATACAACAAATGATTAGATAAGGTGAGAGAATAGGTCAGACTTCATAGTAGCTAAAATATTTTCCCATGACCTAGTTCTCCCTCCCCCAGGGTCCACTAGCTATAACATGGAAACATGTATGTACCCAGCCTTCCCAGTTTTCTGGTTGGGTCTTAAGGACTTAGCCTGGTCCACGTGGGACTCCCAAGTTTCAATGTTTTTCCAGGTAGACCCTGACACCCAAGTGTAACCCCTCCCTTTTTTTATTCTAGCTACCATCACCCTAGCCTAAACTGCCACCCTGGCCTAAAGCCTCTCTCCCTCCCTACTGTTTGTTCTTCACACCATAGCCAGAGTGAACCTTTTAAAATGCAGGTCAGATCAAGTCATTTCACAGTGAAAATGCAGAGTGCATCCAGGAAGTAGCACCTGCCTACCCTTCCCAGCCCACCCTAGCCACTTTCCTTTAGCTCCTGCCAACTCCACCAAGAACTAGAGTTCAGATGACTTGGGCACCTGCTGTCTTTTGGATCTGCCTGGCTTCTTTTTGGCCCACCTACTCTCTCTAAGCATCTATGTTCCTGCTGATTCCCTCACACCTGCCTTTGGAGGCTTGATCCCTACCCTTTGCCTTAAGAAGATGTAAAATGACACCCTTCTCTCATCTGCTGCCTATTCACACAAAAAGACATGTTTTCCTTTGCCGTGCTCTATAGATTTATATTACAGTAATTCATCCCCTGCCATTTATAAATGGCAGTCACATTCCACGCCCTGTGTCAGTTTAACTCAATTCTGCAGCCTCTGATTCTTCCCCATTAGCCACTCTCTTTTCCCTCCCTCTTGCTATGCTCCCTTAGGTCCCCAGCCTCCTAGTATGAGCTGGCATCCCCTTGAGCTGACCTTATTCAGGCCATCTCCTGCCACAGAAGGAAAGATCCTCCAAATGAGCTGAAGAGTTGGTCTGATTGAAGCTTAAACCATCCTGACTCTTTTGGAGCCACTTGATGACTGAATTCAGAGACTTGGGCCGATGATGTTTCTCTGTGGCTCTATCCACAGTTTCTGGGCCATATGTAATGATCACAGAAACCAGGGACTGGGAGGAGCTCTTGGAGGCCATTTCCATCCCTGGCCTTTCCCACTGGCAAGCACCTCCTGAGCACCAGAGAAGGAACCCTCTCCCTATCCAGGGCTCCCACGGTCAGCATGGTATGGTGTCCCTTCCATCTGCCCTCAGTCTTCTTGCTGCAGGATCTAGGTCTGCCCAGGGGATGTGGGGGAGAAAGCTGTACATCCTCCTGTTGGAATTGCCTGCCTCTGGTGCTGTGCTCTGGCCATTGTCAGTCTCTTCCCTGGGCCACCTATTTATAGTTTCCCAGACTCTACTGTCTGAGTGATGGGAGTACCCAGACAAGGCAATTCAAATTAGTTTTGCAAGTAAAAATTTACCAGTCTACCTATCCAGGGTTTCACTAAATCAAGACAACATTATATCTTGTGTGTGCTCTGAGCCCATTCATCATATAAGTCAGCTCCTGAAATGCCAGCCAGTCTTAGACCAAAAAAGAGAAGTATTTCTGTCTGAAATCAAAGGGGTCTCCAGATCTGCCACATGAAAGGCTGCTCTCACTCCTTTGCTTATGTTCATGTCAAGAAGGCATCTCTGATGGTACTCAACAAGGCAGCGTCCAATGCACCTGAAACCAAATCTCTGCTTTGACTTATTGCTGTGCAACTCTGCACAAATTGCTTAACTTCTCTGAGCCTCAGTTTTTTATGTGTAAAATGAAAATTATCTCTCTTAGGGAGCTGTTGTGAGGTTAAATGGGAGTGTCTATATTATAGTAGTCTGCAGAATGTGTTTAGTAAGTGCTCCATTAATGTTAGTTTCTTTTTCCCCACATGAAGTTAAAAAAACCCATGCATGTATTTAGTTCGAAACATAAATGAGAAAATTAACAAGTAAATTGATTTTACATAAGTAACAGTTAAATGTATCTAGCTGATGGCAGGATTTGGGTTCAAGGGACATTTTAGTGGACAGTTTCACCTTCCAGACATGGTATAGGGCTCATAGATTGGTCTCTCCTCCATGTCTTACTTTCTTGTTCCAATTCCCTACTTGTGAGTGTTTGGTTTGGTGATGGTGATGTGCCCCCATCTTTCTGCTGGCTATTTATGCTGTCATCTTTCCAGGCAGCAGCAACTGGCAAGTGCCAGTTATCTGGCAAAGGAAGGTACAGGAACCTCGTGTGTTATCAGCTTACAAATGAGATTGGGACTTCTAGAGAAGTCTAGGAGTGGTGACTGCAGGGGACAACAAAGGCCCTTTTAGGCTAGGTGGTGGCAATTTTGATCTAAATGTGGCTTCTGGGCATCCAAATAAGTGAGACTCGGACCCCTGGGCTGCCTTGGGAGGGTGGTGCAGGCTCCCTGGCCCCCAGTCCCCCAACCTTCCCCAGTGCATGCAGATGCTGGTGGACCAGCACCTGGACAGTCACCTTTGACTGGAGACTTTGATGCTGGGGCCTGGGCAGAATCTTTTGGTCTAACATGAGCTCTTAGTCCTGACTGGTGACTATGGTGCTTAAGTATAATATAATTCAGAACTGGTTCCTCAAGCACCAAAACTTTAAATATATATATATATATATATATATATATATATATATATATATATATATATATATTGGCCACTTTCTCTAAATATTTCCACCCAAATGGACATAAGGAAAGTATGAATAAGCAGCACTACTTACAATAGCCAAGTGCTGGAAACAGCCTAAGTGCCCATCAGTGGATGATTGGATCAAAAAACTTGGTACATTTACACAATGGAATACTATGTAGCAGAAAGAAAGAAGGAACTCCTACCCTTTGCAACAACATGGATGGAACTGGAGAGTATTATGCTTAGTGAAATAAGCCAGTCAGTGAAGGACAAATATCATATGATCTCACCCATTACAGGACAATAATGAGCAAAACTAACAACAAGCAAAACAGAACCAAGTATGTGAATACAAGGAATAGGCCTTCAGTGGTCAGGGGAAAAGGGTTTGAGGGGAGAAGGGAGGCAGAGACAAGAAAGAGGAGCAGCTTAGACAAAAACCTAGTATAAAGGAACCATGGACATGGACAACAGGTGGGATTGACTTTGCGGGGAATGGGTGGGTGGGGAGGGGGACAGAGAGGAGCAAAAAGGGGATGGATGTAAAACAACAACAATAAAAAAAAAAAAGAAAAGTATGAATAATATGCATGCTTTCTTAAACAGTACACTTAGAGCACAGTAAGTCATTTTTATTCCTCAGGGTCATTATTATGAATGTACTAATGAATGGGTCCCCAGAAGCAAGTGGGATGTTCTATTTTCCCCCATACCATGTGGTCCAGGACTGCTGAAATTCCTGGGTTCTTTATTCACTTTTTATGATTTTCTCCTCTCTCCCACTTTATGAATTGCCTCTTCTTATTTTGCCAGCCTAATTCTTCCCTGTTCTGCATTTAGTGTGAATAAATTATCTCAGCATTAGACTTAGAATAGGGCCTGAGAGGATCTCTCTTGTTTGTCCTAAGCAATTTTGTCTTCTTTATCTCAGTAGAGCTGAGCCCCTAGATAGGTGGTCTTACTGTTCTGCCTGGTGCTGGTGCCACATTGTTTGCATATATATGCAGGTTTCCAAACAGACTTTCCCATAGTGGTTGACAAAGTGCCTGGCTTCACATTTGTTATGCTTTTCCCATAGTAGGGCTCCATGGATAGCAAAGATCATACACACATGCACATACTGAATTTGTTGATGAACCTACCTAATGAGATATGGAATTAAATTGAATACAGCACTAGAAAGAGAGAACATTTCCATCATGCAAACAAGAGAGAGAGAGTTTGGTTGTGGGTAAGAGTTAGCAAAACTCCCTGGCTGGTAGCACAGTGGATAAGGTGCCGGCCTGCGAACCCTAAGGTCGCTGGTTCGATTCCCCAGCCAGGCACATAACCAGGTTGCAAACCAGGTCCCCAGTCAGGTCTGTGGCTGGAGGCAGGTGAAACGTGACCATACATTGATGTCTCTCTCCCTCTCTGTCTCTCTCCCTTCCCCTCTTTCTAAAATTAATTAAATAAAATCTTTAAAAAAAAAATAGGGTTAGCAAAACTGCAGTTCTAATTTTAGTTTGTCCATGCACTAGCTGGGTGATCTGACTTTGTGGCTCCATTTCCTGGTCTCAAAAACAGAATAATTATAGTGGCTACCTCATAGGGTTGTGAGGACTAAATGAGATCCTAGATTTTCAAATTGCTTACACAGTACCTGGGACATAATGGGTTCAGTAATACTAATAACAATAAAGTAAAGCCCTGGCTGGTGGCACAGTGGATAAGGTGCCAGCCTGTGAACCTAAAGGTCACTGGTTCGACTCCCCAGCCAGGGCACATAACCAGGTTGCAAGCCAGGTCTCCAGCCAGATTGTAGCTGGAGGCAGGTGAAAGGCAACCATACAATGATGTTTCTCCCCCTCTCTGCCTCTCTCCCTTCCCCTCTCTCTAAAAGTAATAAAAAATCTTAAAAAAACAATAAAGTAGTAATATAAAAAAATTCAGATGTTCGATTTGTTGCAGGAGCAGTGGGGATGGTTTGAACTCCATGGGAGGTTTTCTGAGACTGGTCTGTCCTCTCTGCCCAGCATTTCAGCTTCCTCCTCTCCACTTCCCTGCCTCGGGAGGGTCTGTATTTGGCCTCAGCTCTAGGTGGATGTTAATGTAGCAGTGTTAAGTTGGAGATTTCCACAGCCTTTGAATAATAGACATTTGGAAAATTAAATATTTCTGTCAAATGTGCCATAAATCTTGGCTGTATAGAAGGTGAGAAGTTAAAATTGCAAACAAGCTAGGGAGGGAGCAAGCTCTGCAGCCCGTGGTGTGTGGTTTCAGCAAGAGTGGGTGAGCAAAGAGCTCTAGGGGGGCACAGCTTTGCAGTGGGAGGAGGAGCAGGCCTTGAGTTGAGGAGAGGGTTGATTTCTTCAGGCCATCAGCTCTGCACACTTTGAAGTTCTGAAAGGTTCTGATGGAGGCTTCTCTCTCTGTATTCTAAATCTTCATCAGGGCTGCCCCAGCTGAGCTCCATGCCTTCTTCAATCTTCTCTTCTTCCTCCCTTGCTTTGGTCTCCTTGCCTGCCAGCCCACTAGCCAGACCTTTCTTCTCTTCCTCTGCATCAGAGTGGGGATGGGTTGTTGACAAGGGCAGTCTCATTAAGTTCTTCTTCTGCTGGGCAGCCATACAGGAAGTGGGGAGTCTACTCTGAGCCTCCCCAGAGTACCTTGTAGGCATCCCCTGCCCCAGTAAAAGCAAAAGCTGTGGGAGGGTCTCTGTAACACAGGAGGTCTAGCTCCGGAATCTCAACCGCTCATTTGAATAAACAGAAAAAAAACACAAAGAGGGCAGGATGGAGCCTAGTCTTTATGACTCCCATTAGAAGGAGCACCATTGGTGCAGATCAGTGAAGCAGGACCTCTTATTCCTGAGTCTGAGTGTTGTGCTTTGTCCCAGACAAAGGGGGCACATGTTTTGCAGTTTGTGCATGACCTCAGTGTGTACAGGCACAAAGAAAAGATCAAGAGCAGTCACACAGGACAAGAAACCACTCCCTCAAAAAGATAAGGAGGGAGTTGCAATCCATTTCCAAAGCAACACACATTCCTTCTGGTAGGGGGCTCTCTGTCTTCTGTCCTTCCCTGTAGCAGTTGGAGGATCCAGTCCAGCATGACCCCACTGTCTCATATGTAAAAGTTTCCCAGACAACACAGAGGACAGCACATGGGTCCCCAGCAAAGGTGAGATTTGGGTAAGGTCTTTTTACATCCATGTTACAGGAACACCACCACAACTTCTCTCTTCCCCCAATTCCAAGATAACCCAGAGATATGCAGCCACCCTTAACTTCATCTGTGTTTCTGTTTGCCTCCTTCTCACCCATTCCTATATCAGGATTTAACTCTTGGCTATTATACTATTTACATTTGCTGATGGGCTAGGTGGACCTGTCACTCATTCTTTATGACCCACTTGGAAAGGGCTACTGATAAACCAAGCTTATCTGGGGAGAACAGCCAAGGGTGGTGCAGAGACTCAGGACTATGTCTTATTCTTCCTTTCATTCATTCATTTACTCAGCAGTTATTAATAAATGTTTAGAATATGTCACATAGGAGGGAAACCAAGGAAATTCAAGTAATAAAGAGAAGAGATCATTTCAGTAGTGTTGGGCATTGTGCTAATCCTTTAAACATATTAATTAATTTAACCCTAACAGCCTTAAGATATAATTATCTTAAGGTAACTGTGATTCAGAGAAATTAAGGGAACTTCCTGGGTGGGAGAGCTGAGAATCAAACCCACATCTGACTTTTAATCACTTATTGAAAAACCAACAGGCCTTACCCCTGGAAACTTACAGTCCAACAAAAATGATGAGCATATCTGAGGTGTGAATTCAGCTTGGGGTGGGTGGCAAGGAACCACAGAATTTTTCCAGGAGATGGTACCTGAACTGAATCAAGAAGAATGCTGGCCAGGGGCAGAAGAGGAATCAGGATGTTGTGAAGCTGGTAAAGCGCTTCAATAAGCATGTAGAAGTGAGTGAGGACTTGTGTCTTGGTAGCAGTGAGCAGGCTGGAGGCAAGGTGCCAGAGAAGAGAGGTGGCAGAGACCAGATCATGAAGGACCTCTGACATAGGGCTAAAGGCAATGCATGAATCCACCATGGGGACTTATACAAAAGGGAACAAGCCGGATCTTCTGGGAGGCTGGATATGATGCAAGAAAACCACAAGGCATTCCCCTGATTCACCCCTGAATTCCTTCCCATCCTTCCTGGAGCTTCAGAAAAGCCCGCCTACTTTGCGGGGAATGGGTGGGTGGGGAGGGGGACAGAGGGGAGCAAAAAGGGGATGGATGTAATACAACAACAATAATTTTTTAAAATTAATTAATTAAAAAAAGAAAGAAAGAAAGAAAAGCCCACCTATTGTTCCAACACAGAGCTCAGGAATCCCCACCCCACTTTTTCTCTTACTGTTTGTTTTAGCACCTACCACACTTGGGGGTGATTATGACTTTCAGGTATTTCCTGAGGACAGCCACCATCCAGGTGGACCATGCCCAACATGGAGGGCCTGGCACATTACCTATCCATTTGGACTAGGTACCCTGGGTGTGTCTCATGCATTTAACACATGCTTCCAGAGACTATTGTGAAGCCTGGGGCCTGTGTCGGGGGTGGGTGGATAGTGAGAGAATGTGTGTAGTGGGAAAATTGGTGTGGGAGATGTGAGGTCCAGAGGAATGGATTGTTGGCTGAGGAAGGGCCCCAGCGCCTGGGCATGCATGTTGCTGGAGGTGAAACAGTGATGAGGGGCTTGATTGCCCACTGCCAAAAGCATAACTTTTAATACCAGAGTTTGTTGAAAAGGAAAGGGATTGTTTATTTAAAGGTTATACTGAATTAGATTAATGGCGGAATTCTGCCAGTAAGTCCTGCTCCCTTTAAAACACCCCAAAATGTATACTCTTGCCTAATCAGGTCCGTTCCAGAACAAACAAGTCGGAGGTACTGGCTCTTTCTAGGAAAACAGAAGTCTGCGGCTTCTTACCTCCCAGTCATAGTTCACCTTTACCGGCAGCTCCCATCCATCCAAGCTGGACTGGGGAGGTTTTGCCCATGTGCAATGTTTTTCATCTTTTAATTAAGAACCATGTGGCACCTTATTACACACCCAACTCCATAGCCAGCTAGCGGGGTGCTTCTGTCTCTTTCAAACCTTGTGACTCTCTTACTTAATGGCTGTCGCCTTCTTTTTAAATCTCGACCGTGGCCTTTGACACAGTGGATATGGTGACCAGCCCTGGCCACTGGCAGAATCTAGCACAGTCCCTTAAGTTTTTCTGTCACCAGTCTATGGTCAAAACCCCTACCATATCCTTGGTGCCTCAAATGGCCATAGCTTTTTGCATATTAAGAAATTAGGTATTGCAAGCCCTGGCTAGTGTGGCTCAATGGATTGAGTGCTGGTCTGTGAACCCAAGGGTTGCTGGTTCAATGCCCAGCCAGGGCACATACCCAGGTTGTAAGCCAGGAAAGTTTCCAGCTAGGTCCCCAGCTGGATGCACCCAAAAGTCAACCATACATTAATGTTTCCCTCCCTTTCTTCCTCCTTCCCTTCCTCTCTCTCTAAAAATAATGAATAAAATCTTAAAAAAGAAAAAGAAAGAAATAAAGGAAGGAACTAGGTATCTCTTAGGAAAATGGCTGTGCTCCACTGAATTCCATCCCCCTAATTCTGAGGCTTCTGTCTGCTCTCTTACAGAGGGGCAGCCTGGGACCCCCGCGCCCCGCCCCCCAAGGTACAGGAGGCTTTCTTTATTCTATCAACCTTCGCTGCTCAAACTGCACCAGGCAGCTGAATCCAGCCCTTTGTTATGGGAAAATGCTCTCATTTGAAGGGTAGGTGCCCAACTTTTGCCTTTTATTGCAACCAGCACCACAGGTTTCTGTTTGTAAACTTCTGGGTCAGAGAATCAGAGCTGCACCTGGGAGAACTTGAGGGGACTAAGGCAGCTAATAAGAGGGTTAGGCTGTGCCTAGGGGTGGGTGGGGGCCCATCCACCTCAAGTGCCTCTGCTCCCCTCAACCTTGCATGGACAGATGTTGTGCTAGGAGTGGGCTGGAAGCGAAAGATTGGGAAAGGTCTTATTACCCAAGAGGAGACAGGGGTCTTCTGGGGGAGAATCCCTTTCCCCACAAGGTCTGGCTGGCTTCCTGTCTTTCACAGGGGTGACATAGTTCCCAGTCCTTGTGCACCCACCCATCCTGTGAGAAGCAGCGGCAAACCTGCACCCAAGCCCTGGCTGGTAGCACAGTGGTTAAGGTGCCGGCCTGCGAACCCAAAGGTCGCAGGTTCGATTCCACAGCCAGGGCACATAACCAGGTTGCAAACCAGATCTCCAGTCAGGTCTGTGGCTGGAGGCAGGTGAAACGCAACCATACATTGATGTCTCTCTCCCTCTCTGCCTCTCTCCCTTCCCCTCTTTCTAAACAAATAATGAAATAAAATCTTAAAAAAAAAAAAAAAAAAACCTGCACCCAGAATGCTAATGCACCTGCTTGTCCACAGCTCCTTATTTTTGAAGGACAGCAGGTGGGCTGCTGTAGCAGGTAATTAGCTGGACAGATGGAGACAGGCTCGGAGGTAGATGTTCCCAGTGGAAACAGATGTCCTTCTCCCTGCCTGGCTCCATAAAGTTTCCCCAGCACAATGATGCCCAAGCGTGGGCCTCTGGAAGCAGGCCGCTTTGGTCCCATTGCAGGACTTCCTATAAGGGCAGGTCTTTGTTTAGGGCTCCTTGGTCTCTGTCCCCATTTCCTTTTCTCCCATCTCCCCTTCCTTTCTGGTTACCTGCTCCGGGACAAGGGTAGGGAGGTGGGATGGGCAGAAGCTGCTTGGTGGGCCTGTCGTAACAGCTCACCTCCCAATCCCAGTTATTCTGTTGGGAAACCTTTGCAAGTTGATCTGTTACACATAATAGGGCACAGCAGTGTGGGGGCAGGTGTGGGAGGACAGGCTGGGGATCCAGGCCACCATCCTGCCAGCAGGCAGAGGCAGTCAGGCCATCACCAAACAGGGCTTCACCAGCGAGTCGCCAGCAGCTGCTGACCTCATTAATGCTCATGTCAGGTGGAGGGCAGCAGAGCCATTGACAACCTCCCTGGAAACTGGCTTTTCAATGAGCTGCTGCATCGCCTCCTCCTTTAATTAGCAGGAGGGGGCTGGACAAGTTTTTACAAGTACAGGGAAAACCATAAAATATGGCTTTGTATTAGTGTGGCAGATTGTATTAAACCAAGAGAAAGGATAACTGAAACATGACGGCCATGTGTGTAGTGCCTCCTGAATCCATAATAACCCAATCATGTTCTGAATCACCCCTGCATTGACAAACAGGATATAAAGCACTTAACAGATCCACTAGTGTGAGAGGGACGACAGAGAACAACTGAGTGAGGAGGGCCAGACAAGGGAAGAGGCCTCCAACTCAGGCCTCGGCTCACTTGCTGATGAAACCCAACCAGAAATACAGTCTGGCTTAAGACTTTGTCTTATTAATTACTCCTGACCTCCTGGCTCTTTTCTGCATCTCAGTCATTTTACTTATAATTAAGAGGTAACACCTGGCCACTAGGGAAAACTTAACTCCTAGCACTTTAGTTGGTAGGGAATGGACAAAGTATGGGCCAAAATTGTTCGGTTAAGTCAGTCTAGCCACATATAACCTCCAACAGTTTAGAACCTCTTCATGGCGTGCCATCAAATTATGTGCTATTCTTTACAGTAAAGTTATTCCCCCTGGTATTTAGCCTAAGTTATTTATTTATTACTTTATTATTTTTCAACCACAGTTTACATAAAATACCATTTTGCACCAGTTTCACTTGTACCATAAAGTGGCTGGGAAATCACGCACTCTACAGAGTGGTCCCCTCACTGCTCCCAGCACACACCTGACCCCATACCCCATTAGCTCTACATTATTGACTACATTACCCCTGCAGCATCCTGCATCTCTGGCTGTTCTGCAGCTACCAATTTGTACTGCTCAGTCCCTTCACCTTTTTCACCCAGCCCTCGAATTCTGCTCCTCTTGGACAAATGACAGTCTGTTCTTTATCTATGACTCTGTCTCTATTTTGCTGGTTCTTTCAGTTTGTTCATTAGATTCCACATATAAGTGAAATCATATGATATTTGTCTTTCTCTGACTGATATATTTCACTTAGCATAATAATATCCAGGTCCATCCATGCTGTCACAAAAGGTGAAATTTTAACTTATTTATGGTTTTTTTTTTTTTTTTATACCTGAATAGTTTTCCATTGTGTAACTGTGCCACAATGTTTTTATCCTCTTATCTACTGATGGCCACTTGAGTCGCTTCCAGATCTTGGCAATTGTAAATAACACTGAAATGAACATAGGGGTGTGTTCTTTCCCGCAACCTCCACACTGTTTTTCACTGTGGCTACACTAGTCTGCATTTCCACCAACAGTATTCTAAGGTTCCCCTTTCTCAACATCCTGGCAAACACCTGTTTGTTTATTTATTGATGATAGCCGTTATAAAAAGTGTGAGATGGATCTCATTGTGATTTTAATTTGCATTTCTCTGATGATCAGTGATACTGAGCATCTTTCATATGTCTATTGGCCATCTCTATGTTCTCTTTGCAGAAGGGTCAGATATTCTGCTTGCTTTTTAATTGAGTTGCTTGTTTTTCTAGTGTTAAGTTGTCTTGGTATTAACCTCTTATCAGATGTATCATTGGTGAACATTTTCTCCCATTCGGTAGGCTGTCTTTCATGTTGTTGATGGTTTCCTTTGCTGTGCAAAACTTTTTAGTTTGATGTAGTCCCATTCATTTATTATTTTTGTTTCCCTTCTCCAAGGAGATATATCATAAAAATATATTGCTCAAAAAGTGTCTGAGATTTTATTGCCCATATTTTCTTCTAGAACTTTTCATGGTTTCCAGTCTTACATTTAAATCTTTAATTCATTTTGAGTTTGTTCATGTGTTCGGGTGTAAGAAGGTGATCTAGTTTCATTTTCTGCATGTATCTTTTCAATTTTTCCAGCATCATTTGTTGAATAGACTATCTTTACTCTATTGTATGTTTTTGCCTCATTAACCACTGAGGTATGGATTTATTTCAGGACTCTCTGTTCTGTTCCATTGATCTACATGTCTGTTTTTATGTTCATGGCATGTTGATTACTGTGGCCTTGTAGTATGTAGTTTGACATCAGGTAGCATGGTACCTCCCACTTTGTTCTTCTTTCTCAAGAAAGATTGCTTTGGCTCTTTGGGGTCTCTTGTGGTTCCATGTACATTTTAGGATTATTTACTCTAGTTCTGTGAAATACTCCACTGGTATTTTTATAGGAATTGCACTGAATCTATAGATTGCCTTAGGTGGTATGGACATACTAATGATATTAATTCTTCCTATACTTGAACACAGTATGTGCTTCCACTTATTTGTATCTTCTTCATTTCCTTTCTTCAGTATCATAGAATTGTTTGAGTACTGGTTTTTTACCTCTTTGGTTAAATTTATTCCTAGCTTCTTTGCTTTTCTTGATATAACTGTAAATGAGATTGTTTTCTTAGTTTCTCTTTCTGATTAGTGTGTAAAATTGCCATTGATTTCTGAATATTAATTTTGTATCTTGCTACTTTACTGAATTTATTTATCAATTCTAGTAGTTTTTGTGGCATTTTTAGGGTTCTCTAAAAATAGAGTATCATGCCATCTGCAAATGATGATGGTTTTACTTTTTCTTTCCAATTTGGATGCCTTTTATTTCTTCTTCTTGTCTGATTGCTGTGCCAAGGACTTTTTTGAAAAGCATTTTATTTTTCCTTATTGAGTATAATGTTGGCTGGGGGTTTGTCATATATGGCCTTTATTATGTTAAGGTATGATCCCTCTATTCCCACTTTGCTAAGAGTTTTTATAATACATGGGTGCTGGAGTCTGTCAAACGCTTCTTTTGCTTCTGTTAGTATGAGATTTGTATCCCTCATTTTGCTTATGTGGTCTAACAAATTAACTGACTTGTGGATATTGTAGCAATCTTGCATTCCAGAAATAAATCACACTTGATCATGGTATATGATCTTTCAAATGGATTGCTGGATTCAGTTTGCCAATATTTTGTTGAGGATTTTTGCATTTATATTCATCAGAGAAATTGATGTAGACTTTTTTTTGGTATTGTCTTTATTTGGTTTGGAATCAGGATAATGCTGGCCTTGTAAATTAAGCTTGGGGGATGTTTCTCCTCTTGAATTTCTTGAAATAGTTTGAGAGGGCTAGGTGGTAATTATTTTTTGAATGTTTGGTAAAATTCACTAGTAAAGCCATCTGGTCCAGCATTTTTGTTTACTGGGAGTTTTTAAAAAATTACTACTTTGATTACATTGATTGTAACTGTTCTGTTCAGAGTTTCTGTTTCTTTTTTATTTCGTTTTGGGAGATTGTATGTTTCTAGCAATTTATCTAATTGTTCCAGGTTGTTCAATTTGTTGGCATATAGATCTTAATATTTTCTTATAATTCTTTGTATTTCTGTGGAGTCCGTTGTTACGTCTCTTTCAGTTATAATTTTATTTGGGACCTCCTTTTTTTTTAATGAGCCTGCTTAATCTGTTTATCTTTTCAAAGAACCATTTCTTGCTTTCATTGATTACTTGTATTGGTCTTTAGACTCTATTTCACTTACTTTCTCTCTAATTTTTATTATTTTCCTCTTCCTACTTACTTTGGGATTTGTTTGTTGTCCTTTTTCTAGTTTCTTTTGATGTAAGATTAGTTTGTTTATTTATGATTTTCTTGCTTCTTGATCTAAGTGTATATTGCTATGAATTTCCCTCTTAGTATTCTTTTGCTGTGGCCCATAGATTTTATGTTGTGTTCTCATTTTCATTTGTCTCATGGTATCTTGATTTCTTTTTTGATATTGTTGTCAACCCATTTATTGTTGAGAAACATATGATTTAGTCTCATGTGTTTGTGTGTTTTTCAGTGTTTTTTCTAGTGATTGATTTCTAGTTTCATACCATTGTGGTCAGAGAAGATGGTTGGTTGATATGATTTCAGTTCTCCTGAATTTATTGACTTGCTTTGTGTTCCAACATGTGGTCCATCCTAGAGAATATTGAAAATAATCTATATTCTTCTGCTTTGGGGTAAAATGCTCTGAAAATATCAATTAATTATATTTAGTGTGTCATTTAAGGCCACTATTTCCTTATTGATTTACTACCTGGAAAATCTATCCATTGGTGTCAATGGGGGATTAAAACCTCCTACTCTGACTCTATTACTGTGGGTCTCTCAAGATTTGCTTTATATATTAAAGTGCTTCTTTATTGGGTACATATATGTATACAGGAGTTATATCCTGGTGTTAGATCAATCCCTTTAATGTTATATAGTGTCCTTTTTTTCCTCTTTTATTGCCTTTGGTTTGAAATCTATTTTGTCTACTATAAGTATTGCTACCTCAACTTTTGTTTTTTATTTGCATGAAATATGTCTTTCCATCTCTTTGCTTTTAGTCTGTGTGCATCTTTTGTTCTAAGGAGAGCTTCTTGTAGACAACATATACAGTATATGGGTCTTGTGTTTTTATCCATTCAGCTATCCTATGTTTTTTGAGTGGAGTATTTAAACTGTTTACATTTAAGGTCATTATTGGTAGGTATGTATATACTGTCATTTTATTCTTTATAACTATGTTCCTCTATCTCTATTTTTTCTTAAATAATATCCTTTAACTTTTTGTTTCTGTTACAAATTCTATTTTGGTGGTAGTTAACTCTTTTAGGTTTTTTGTTTGTTTTGTTTTTAATCTACAAAGCTCTTTATTTCTCCTTCAATTTTAAATTATGTCCTTGCTGGATAGAGTATTCTTGGTTGTAGGTCCTTACTTTTCATCACTTTGAATATTTCATGCCAGTCCCTTCTGGTCTGAAGTGTTTCTGTTGAGAAATTAACTAACAGTCTTATGGGAGCTCCTGTGAAGATAACTAATTGTCTTTCTCTTTTTGCTCTTAAGATTCCCTCTTTGTCTTTAATTTTTCCAGTTTAGTTATGATGTGTCTTAGTGTGGGCCTTTTTGGGTTCATCTAGATTTGGACTCTCTCTGCTGCCCGGATGGGTGTGTTTTTCCTTCACCAAGTTGGGAAAGTTTGTAGCTATTATGTCTTCAAACAGGCTCTTGATTCTTTGCTTGTGGTCCTTTCTTTCAGGTACTTCTATAATGTGGATGTTTTTACTGTTAATTTCCCAGAGGTTTCTCAAACTTTTCTCTTTTTTTAAAATTATTTTTTCTCTTACTTCTCTGCTTGGGTGTTTTCTGTTATCTTATTCTCTAAATTGATAATGTGGTCCTCTGTTTCATCTAGCCTGTTGTTGACCTTTCAGTGTATTTTTCATTTCTCAGTGGCTCTATTTTTATGATTTCTGTATCTTTTTTTATTCATTATTATCATTATTTTTTAGAGAGAAGGGCAGAGAGGGGGGAAGAAAGGGAAAGAAACATCAGTGTATGGTTGCCTTTCACCTGCCTCCAGCAACAGACCTGATTGGAGACCTGGCTTGCAACCTGGTCATGTGCCCTGACTGGGAATCAAACCAGTGATCTTTGGGTTCGCAGGCTGGTGGGCATCCACTGAGCCACCAGCCAAAGCCTCTGTATCTTTTAATGCTTACTGCCTTTTTGGTAAGTTCTCACTGAGATTATGCATTCTTTTGTTAAGGTCCTTTGAGTAGCCTTATAACCATTGTTTTGAGCTTTGCATCTGGTAGCTTGGTTGCTTCCATTTAATTTAATTCCCTTTCTTGGGGCTTCTTTTGTTCTTTCTTTCTTTCTTTTTTTGTTTAAATTTTATTGTTGTTGTATTACATCCATCCCCTTTTTGCTCCCCTCTGTCCCCCTCCCCACCCACCCATTCCCCCCAAAGTCAATCCCACCTGTTGTCCATGTCCATGGTTCCTTTATACTAGGTTCTTGTCTAAGCTGCTCCCCTTCTTTGTCTCTACCTCCCCCCTCCCCCCAACACCATTCCCCCTGACCACTGAAGGCCTTTCAGTTGGGGCATGTTTCTTTGTTTTCCCATTTTGTCTGTCTTTTTGTGTTTGTTTATTAGTTAGATCCACGATGACTCTTCAACTTGTTATGGTGGTTTTATATTATAGGTGTCTTGTGGACTCAGTTGCACAGTCTTCCAGATTATCTGAGCTGGGTGCTCCAGAAATTTCTCTTATGTGATTTCTGTGCACTCTTGTGTAACAGATGAATATTTATTGCTGTTGGGTTATTTGTGAGTGGCATTTGCCCTCAGGCTTGCTGACTATAGGATGCACACAGTGTGTGAGATGCTGTGTGGGGGCTGCCCGTGTCCCCTTCCAAGGCAAGGTTTTCTCCAGCAATGTCTGCTGCCTGCCCTTTGTGTCAGCCTAACCTCTTATTGCTGCCCTTGTCTTCTCTCTTCTCAGTAGAGATGGAGGTGTACACTGCTTCCTTTCCAGTCACTCTTGTGGGTTTGAAGGCTGGCATTAAAGTCTCAGTTGCCCTTTTGCTCTAATCCTGCCTACCAAAGGCTGAGCTAGAGCCTCTAAGGGGTTTTATGTCCCCACTCAGGAGTGAGTAACATGTCTCTTTTCCCAGCATGGAGAGGAAATGAGTGAAACATTTCTGTTTTATATATATGTAATCCAACCCTGGGCTACAGCTTTGATTTGCAAAGTGGAAAACAGAACAGAGCCATTTTCCAGATACTTTTATGTTATTGTCTCCATGATGTATTCAAAAAATATTTTCTAAGTGATTCATCTACAATTTAATAAGAACAATGGCTGTTGTCTTTCAAATAAAAGGAGCCAAGAAGCATTCACGAGCAACTTTATTTTGTGAATGAGAAGTTGCACAGGAGTTTGGGCCATTTGCCTGAGCACCAGGGTCTGTGCCTGGGGGTCTGCAGCTCCAGGAGGGCAGCTGGCATCTCTGCATGTCAGGTAGTAGAACCACCAGGCTGCACCCCAGAGCTAACATGGGAAAAGGCTACCCTTGCTGGAGGTTTTATACTTCACTGAGGTGGTTTCCTGTCATTCAAAGATCTCTTTATAGTCTGCTAATGTTTAAAACTATGAATAATAATAGTTCACATTTGTAAGGGATTTTCTGTCTCACAATGCTGTATTCTGTCTGCTATCTGACCTGGTTCTGATAACCACCCTGGGATTGGAACAGATACTATTATTCCTATTTTACAGAGTAGAACACAGAGATGTTGAGATATTTACCCCTTTGTTCATGTTGAAGTGGCTTCCCCTCCCTTGTCCTCCCATTTCTGTAGGTGGGTGTCCCCTTGCGACTGTTAAGGATTTCTGTTGAATTCAGATTGGAGGGAGTAATGTGCAGTGTCAAACTAAAGGGCAAGAGGAGAGTCATTAGCCAGCAAATAGGAGTGGCCAGAAGGACTCCAGTGTGGCAATGGAGAACCTCTGGGCCCTGCTCTTGTGACTTGGAGGAGGCTGGACGTAGGGAGTGGTGCTGTCTCCGCACATGGGGGCAGAAGCTAGGAAGGATGAACTAAGAACCCTGGAGAGGGTCTACTTTGACCCACAAAGGTCAGGTTCTTTGCTCCTTTCCCCTGTGTATTTCCAGGCTGTTAGAACAGTATTGTTTAATCATTCCAATCTCATTAATTGTGCTTCTAGGGATCAAAGCAAAGGATCTATGTCCTGAGCAAGGCATTATTTGGGAGAGGTGGTGGTTGCTCCTGCGACCAGCCTGTCGGTGTCAGCAATAATGAGTGACAGCCTCCCCACACACACACTTCCCCAGGTCAAGAGGAAGCCTGCATGACAATGTTCAGGGTCAAAAGAGCCTACTTACTGGTTTGTCTCGCTAGAAAGCCTCCCTCCACTTCCAATCACGGAGGGTCAGGGTTTAGGATTTTGAAAGTATATAAGAATATACTTAACACTACTGAACTGTACTTAAAAAATGGTTAGGATGGTAAATTTTGTTTGTGTATTTTAACACCAAAAAAATACAAAAAGAGCTGATTGTAATAGTTACTCATAGCTTATAACTCAAATAGTACAGGGGTGAACAAAAATGGGTTTACAGAGTTTATTCTTGTATTATTATTCATTAGTTATTGTATTTTTTATTTATATTACAATTGTAAACCTACTTTTGCCCATCCTTTAGTAATAGCCCTAACAAATAATAATATGCAGCATTTCTCTGACTTACTCCTCCTTAACGCTTCCAGCCCCCCTTCTTAGAAGCAATGACTTTCAACTTTTTAGCTCTTTCTTCATACATTTACATATATTCATAGTTCTAAATAATAGGCATGGATTGATATATTTTAGTGCATAGATTGTTACCTATTGACTTTCTATTTATGGTAATGAGACTTTAGTTCTCTTACATTACCATCCCCTCTGATTTTTACCACCTAGATGGTATATTTGAATTTAGTTAAATCAGTATTCAGAATTTACATTGTTATGTCTATTTGAATGTTATTCACAACATACTGTTATGGCTATATATCTTTTTGTTTTTTTCCTAAAGTTAATAACTACCTTGTTTTGCTTAATTTTCTTTTTAAATTTTTAAAAAGATTTTATTCATTATTTCTAGAGAGAAAGACAGGGAGTGAGGAAGAAAGGTAGAGAAACATTGATGTATGGTTGCCTTTCACCTGCCTCCAGCTGGGAACCTGGCTGGAGACCTGGCTTGCAACCTGGTTATGTGCCCTGACTGGGAATCGAACCAGGGACCCTTGGGTTGGCAGGGCTGGCACCAATCCACAGAGCTACACCAGCCAGGGTTGCTTAATTTTTTTTTTGCTTTAATTTTCTTTTTACTTACCAATAGCCTCTCAGAACAATTTTTGTCAAAGTCAGTCTCATTAGCCAATCAATTAGTTCCAACACATTTTCTGGTGGCCTAACTTCTGCACACTTGTTCCATGTGGAGGGCTTGCTCCTAGGCCTATAGTTTGACTGTCCTGAACTTCCCTCTACACCTGTCCCCAGAATTCCTTCCAATGGCTTTCCTTTGATTTACATTTCCTACTTCTAGGATCTTACATCTTTCTCTTTTCGGTTTGCTCCATTACTTTGTTGAAGCACATTCTCCGGGAGTTTTCTTAGGTTCCAAAGACTTGCAGTGGCCCAACGAAGACACCCAAGTGGTCTGAGGTGTGGCTTTGTGCCCCACAGGCTGGGACCTTCTGCACCTCATGCACAGCAACCTCCACTCCCCTGGGTAGGGAGCTGTTGTTTTCTGAAGGCCATGTGGTCCTTTTCTTATTCTTTCATATTGCTGGAGGATTTTGATTTTGAGAAAAGCTGGTTGGTAGCAGGACCCTAGCACATTCACACTAATTAGTGGCAGAACTGTAACTTGAACCCAGATCTATGGCTCAAGTACAGGTCTTCTTCCCTCTAAGCTATCATCCCTACACCTGCTATCGTGGCTGGACCAGAATGCCCTGGCCCTCAACACACAGATCCTCTACTTTGCCTCACTCACATGACTCATCTCCCCTCCACTTCCTCCCTGGCCAGCCTGACTGATGATGTCTGTCTCTCTAACACCCTGCACATTTGCCCAGGCCCTGGGCATGGCATGGTCTCGGGAGGAAATCCCAGGGTATGTGAGGTGACCTGAATGTCTCACCGTTTTGGGTGGCTAGTCTGCTTGGGGTGGGGAATGCTGCTCACCAGGATCTAGGGCATCACTGCCTCTTCCCTTTGCCTGTCACACAGCTCCACTCATTCCTGTCTCTGTGAATTGGCAGGAGTCATGGAGAAATGCCCTATACAGCAGGCCTGATAGTCTTTGCCTGGAAAAGAGCAGGCCTGAATAATTCAGGTAATAAGTAATGAATCAGGGAGAAAGGAAGGGTCCTCTGAGGTCCCTTGTCTTTCAGTCAGAAAGCATGCTGGAATGGCCTACAGAGTGGCAGAGCCAATCCCCCTGGGAGGACTTGCCTGGCTTGCATTAAGGAGGCTGCCTCCTTCTTACCAGATTCCTTCTCTCCCTCCCCCTTTCTAATCCCTTTCTAAACCATTGCCTTTCTTGGGAAGGTTTCCAGAAACAGTGGAAGCAAGATGGCAATTCATGCCAGAAGTTATTCATAAATAAAATCTGCAGCACTACTTTAGCCATTAGTTTCCATCTTTCTTACCCACAAAACCTTTTCCTGAGTTGCTAAGGGGAAAACCACAGATTGATTTGTATCTTTTCCCTTTTTACTTCCTCCGCTCCCTTTCTCTGCTTCTGATTGAGCTACATGTTAGCAGTGAAATGACCAAGTAAGGCTATTAGATATTCTGCAAGAAGATGGAAAGGCAAGCGGCCTAAGTAACCTATAACTGAGATAATCAAGCCCAATATCATTTAAGGTGACTGCATACTTTTTACTCATTTATTCATTCATTTACTCATTCAGTGGTCTCTTATTAATTGCATAAAATTTTCAGTTCTGATGTTATAAAATTATATAGCATCTTTCATTTGATGTAGTTAAAATGTATAAGAATAATTTTGTCCCCATATCCTTTAAAATTTTTAAAAATAAACATTTATTGATGAAAGAGAGGAAGAAAGAGAGATTTGTTCTTCCACTCTATGAATTCATTGGTTGGTTTCTGTATGTGCTCTGACAGAACTAATCAACTGAGCTCTCTGCCAGGGCCCTCCCACCTTCTCAGCTCTTCCAGCTAAAGTAATCAAATTCAATAAAGACAGATCGATGGGAGGAAATGTCCAGACTTTGTTATATGAACGCACATTCAGGACTGCCATAAGAAGAGAGCCCAAGAGGCATTGGGCAGTTGAGGTTTGTATGCCATTCTAGAGCTAAGGGGAGGTACGGGTGTCATTTGGGACTTTGAAGCACAGGAAGATGATGCACGTGGAGACAGAAAAGAAAATGTTTAGTAAATAAGTGTTTGCTAGGCCATCTTTAACCATGGGATGTGGAGAGGACTTTGATCAAATAGGCCTTGCTGGGTCCCCCTCTATCACACACTAGCGTATTAAACTGTAAGTATCTGATGATATCTCCACTTTTGGATTAGTTTCTCTACCTTAATTTTTTTTTTTAATTTTTCTACCTAAATTTCTTTTAGGCTGTTGCAGGGTAGGTCAAAGATTTTTTTCTAAATCTTTTAATAACCAGCTTAAAATCACTTTTCCCAGAAGGCATATTTTGGGGTGGCAAACTGCTTCCCTTCAAAAGCAATCTCTTTTGGATTATAATTAATCCAAAGCCATGAACCCAGTTGGTTTTACCCTCTTAGTCTGGGGTCCTCTGGGTCCCTGCTGGGGTTGGAGGACAGGTGTGTGCTCAGAATGAGAGCCCATAAATGTTTGTTGTTAATGATGGTGATGCTTGATCGATGAAGCTAATCCTGCTGTTGTCATCAATGGATAAATTTGTACTCATGTGTGAGAATTTCCCCTTAAATGGGCTTCTAAGGGTGCTCATCAGAATAATGGTTTCCAAGAGCTGAGGTATGATAATAAAAGGCCTTAGTGATTTGCTGCTGAGAAGTTGAGTAGAAAACAGGGAGTCACTGAATTAGTTCAGACATGCTGCTCAGGCAGCCCCCCCATGCCACCCCACAGCTGCTGAATACCCTGGACCTTGGCTCAAGTTTCTTTAAGCATTAGCTTGTGGGTGCTTTGAGGTCAGCTTGAATCTTGTCTCCCTGGGTGGAGGAGGAGGTGTACTAGGTTGGGCAGAAAGGTAGGGTGAGGCCAGACTAGTAGACCACAGGCCCTTGTCCTGGCCACACATACATGGGCAATGTATGTGTGGGTCTGAGTCTAGAGCCAGAGAGCCACAGAGGTCCAGTGTGGGGGACTCAGGACCCTCTACCAACTATTTCTCTCTTGATGTGGCCTGGACTAACATCTAAGTCTGTGCTCTTCCTCTGGCTTCTCCACACCTTAGAGAAATAGACAGAAGGAGGCTGAGGTGCAATGGATGGCAAGGCCTTGAGGCTTCTCTGAATCATCTCCAGCCATTCATGGCTTGGATGCTGCTACCTTGGGAGGGTCTTACAGCTATGAGACCATATCCTGACAACTCCTTTTACCTCCAAGATTGACACTGGTGTCTCCAGGATAGATTGTGCAATATGAGATTTAGTATTTTCTGTGTCTTCTATCCAATCTCATTGTAAGTTTCTTAAGAACAAGTCATGCACCTCTTCCCAATTCCAGTCATTCCCTAGCATGTGCCAGGTATGTGACAGGGCTCTCTTAAAGGCAGGTTGAATTGAGCAGTGGTCCATGTCAAATGGGAAGGGAGCAGTGCTGAGAGGAGACATCCAGGATAACCTCCATCATTATAGGTCTTATCCCAAAGAGGGAATAATGGAGGGATGCTAGTATTAATAATAGTACCAAAGGCAGACTTAAATAATATGTGCTATGCTCCAGGGCCTGTTGGAACTGCTTACATAGATTATCCCCTTTAGTTCTGACAGCAACCCCACAAGGCAAGTGTTCTTATTACTCCTATTTTACAGGTGAGGAAATGGTGGCACCTGGCTTAGTCCTATGTGTTCTTCACGTCTTCATTTGAACAGCTCTTCATTTGAGAAAGCTTTAACACCTTACCTCCCTATCACTGCATTTCTCTCTCTTCCTAGCTGTTTGCGCACTTATCTCTCTTCTGTAGGACTATAAGCTCTGTTAGGACAGAGGCTATGCCTATCTTGCTCCTATAGAACCCCTGATGCCTGGCATGCAGGGGGTATGGAATAGGTGTTCAATCCATGTTTTTGAATGAATAAAATCTGAGAGCACTACTTACTTTTCACTGAAGCATCCTATCAACCAGTCTGCAGGGAGGGAGGCTTTTTATTCTGTGTCTCCCTACAGTGCTCACTGAGCAGACATTTGTGCCTCAACCACGAATCTCAGTTTAGTACATGTTTATTGAGCATTTATTATGTGCCTAGGTCTATTCAGTGGCTGCTCATGAAACTTGTCTGCATCATTTCCCCACTGAGTGTGGGTCTTTTCATCACCTTCTAAGCCATCCTTCTCACCTTGGAAAATTTTTGCCGAAAATGCAAAGGGTTTTCTCCATGGGGTGTGCTTCTGAGGGGCTATGTTTTGGGGTTGTCTGCCTTACACATTGACTGAGGCACCACCGCATAGAAGACTCTAGCTCTTGCCTCATTCTCTCCCATCCTCCCTCCATAAACCACACATCATTCTGACCTCCTCCTGGGCACCCCTACAGGTATTGGCGGAAGCCGATGTGGGCATCTAGCACCCTCTGCTTTTCCTTAGTGCTTATAAACCAAGCAGCAGAAAACTGATTAAGGGGGACACCAAGGGGCGCCTCAGAAGTGGCTCAGGCGGCATCCTGCTGCAGCTAGAAGATGCAGCCCCTTTTATTTTCGAGGTGGCAATCATAGAAAAACAGAGTATGAATTGCCATAATTTACTGGGCTCCTGGGTAAATTTGTATTTCATTCTGATTATTGAATGTGTTGCCTAATTGCAGCAATAAAAATAAATAGTCCATCTTCCCCGTGATAGCCCAGTGCCAGCTAATTGTTGTTTAATTAGTTGATTCCAGTGCTGGTGGGGGGATGAGTTTGGAATTACAATGAACAACTTCTATTATTTCAGGGAGTTGCTGAATTAATTAGAGGGACAATAGGATTCCTCACTGTTGACATTTTAAGAATTCACAACAATAGCCCTGGCTGTGTGGCTCAGTGGGCTGGGCCATAAACCAAAAGGTCACATGTTTGATTTCCATTTTTGAGGGCATGCAAGAGGCAACCAGTTGGTGTTTCTCTTGCACATCGATGATTTATTCTTCTCCCTTCCTCCTCCTTTCTCTAAAAACAAATTAATGAATACTTTATTTTTTAAAAAAGAATCACGATAATAACTTTAAAATGCAATGCAGTAGTGAAAGTTGGTAATATCTTTGTCTTCTCTGCTAGTGAAACTGGACTTCAGGAGGACTGGGGCCTCTTTTTCCTCCTCTCCAAGGGAAGGGGTGGGAGTGTGGCAAGGCAAGTGCTCTGTACTCCGTGGGAGTTTTGGCTAACCAGGATACTAGAGGAACCAAGGAGGATTGCAGACCTGAGCCTAGCTTTCTCATGACCAGGGCAGGTGGAAACTAAGGGTTACCTGAAGTGAGAGAGAATCAAGAAAGGAGGAAAGGATTTGTCCAGGAATGTGTAGGACTGACTCAAGGCCAGTGCAGAGGAGGCTGTTTAGAGCCTGATGGGCATGCAGCCTGCCTCTCCAGCAGGCAGGAGCGGCAGGGTCTCCAAAGAGGCAGGCCCCAGTGGTGACAAGGTCAAGCTCATATGAAGAGCTCTTGGCACTAGATGGGTCCTTGTGATCCTGTATTTCCAGGTCTCCTCTGTGACCAGCAGCCTGTGCTGGGCCAGAGACAAGGCTGGTTGTTTGGCTTCAGGTGACCTCTCCCTTCTGCTCAAGGTCTCATCTTAGTTCCTGCTGGGTGATGAGCTGGGAGGATTCTCTCCCCTCTTCCCCTAAGCTTGCCCTCTCCTCCTTATCATCTTCCCTTTCTCTGCAGAAGTCCCCCAAAGCATCTTCCACTCTGAAGATAGAAGTTGTACGTTAGCTTCAGCAAAAGAGATGAGAATGACAGTATAGGAGAAAGTGTTTATCCAGGTAGTTGATATCTGAATAATCTGTAAGGCCTTGTGGCATCTTTATTTTAAACAAAGATTCCTACCAGCCTAGGTGCATGTATGGGTTAGTGTGCAGCTCTGTCCTGAATTCTGCATTTTGTGGAGATGGAGGCAGGTGGTTTCTGTAGCCTGGAGACATAAGCAAACACTGGGGATAGAAAAGGACCAGGCGGGTTTCAGAGTGTGTGAGTGTGCTGTGGCCTGAGAGGGGAGTGGGAAGGGATGGGGCCCTGTTGGAAGCGCACAAATGGAATGGTGGGGATTTCTTAAGGACTCATGAAAGGTGGATGGGGAGCCCATTCTGGACACCATATGTTGGTGTTCATCTTTCCCTATCCCTGACCAATATTTTACCATGCTCTTCCAGGACTAGCTATCCAACAGGGCACAGAGGGTCTAGGGAATTTCTTGGAAGGTGGATCATTAAGATTTAATGGGAAATTTCCTGCCAGACTAGGGATTGTAAAATATTACAAGTTGAGAACTAGCCTTCACAGAGTCATTTTGCCTTTCAGGTAGGAAAAGCCAGACATGAAATTATACCAGTTCCTGCCCTCCTGGGCTGCAGTTGAGCTGGCCTAGAGCACCTGCTGGGGAAAGCCCATTTCCACTGGCAGCCAGGAGTGCAGCTGTGGCCAGTGGGTGGGTACTTAACAAGGCTGAGAACACGGTGAGAAGTGGTGGTGTCTGCATAGGGTCCAGACAACCACAAGACCCTGGGCAGTGCACAGGCTGCTTGGCTCTGGCCCTGGGGACTCAAACCATAGCCCAGACACTCTCTTGATGTCCTTAGCCACCTGCAGTGGGCTTTCTAGGGCCTTGATCTCTCAGGGTTCCGTCCTTTCAGCAGAGTGAGTTGAACAGCTGAAGGCAGTGACTTGGAATGGTATGGTGTGCAAATGAGTGTATCCCTGTGTGCACATGCATGTACAAGAAACAAAGAAGCAGAGACAGAAAGAGGGTGAGAGATGGGGCAGAGAGGGAGATAGGGACAAGGAGAAAGAGAGACACAAGGCTAAGAGGCAGAAAAATAAAAGGGCGCAGTTCTCTTCCCAATGGCTGGGACATTTGGTTCAAGTTATCTCAGCTGTGTCTAAATCCATAGACAAGAACCTAGTATAAAGGAACCATGGACATGGACAACAGGTGGGATTGACTTTGGGGGGAAAGGGTGGGCGGGGAGGGGGACAGAGGGGAGCAAAAAAGGGATGCATGTAATACAACAACAATAAAATTAAAAGAAAAAAGAAAAAAGAAAACAATAAATAAATAAATAAATAAATAAATCCATAGGATACTGGACATGAGAGCATGGAGGGGCAGAGAAGGTGTAGCTCAGGGAAGGCCACTTGCTACAACAGCAACAAGATCCCTTGGGACTTTCTGGTCTGCTCTTCTAATCTTGGGCTAAGAACAAGCTTAATTAATGCTCCCCAAGGAGCTGGAGAGAGGATAGGGTTCAGAGCTGCCTCGAGGCATTTGATGGAACCAGCTGGAGATGTGGATTCCAACAAGCTCTACCATTTACACAGCAGGCATGACTGCTCTGAAGTAACATAAAAATGAGGATGCTATCAGGGTGGCTGTTAATAAGACAACATGGCTAGAGCTTCTAGGGCATACCGGGTGATCCACTTTCCTTTCCTTATGCAAAACAGATGTCTTGCACAGCACCTGACACCTATTTGGCTCTGAGTAATCAGATTGTTAATCCTGAGAATCACTCAGCAGTTGCCTTTCAGCCCTGAAAGCAGGCAGAGTTGAGGGTTGGGCCTAGCTATCCAGCAGTCCTGGTACTGCCCTGCAGTGTGTTCCTTACTTTCTTGTGTGGTTCTCAGTTACTCAGAGAATTGCCAATGCCAATAGCTCCTCAAGTGGCTAGGTTTGGGCTCTGGCTCTGCCACTGACTGGCTGTGGGAAGCTCCAAAGTAAGTACTCCATCTGAGTAGGGGTAAGGGTGGGAGACCCTGCAGGCAGTGCTGTGCTTTCCCCATGTCTGAGTGACCCCCACCCCACTGTGAGTGGCCACTAAGGCAGAGGCGAACTCCTTCCTGAAGATAAGAGTATAATCAGCATTTATTGAGCAGCTACCTGCCATGACCTGCCCTGGTCCTGAGGTTCTAAAGTGGTGCTCTAGTGTGGTGAGTGTGACCAGCAGTAAGTTAAGATTATCAGGATGAAGTGAATGCCTCTCAGAGTGAAAGCCCAGGCAGATAAAATGTGGGGGTGTGGAATGATGAGGTGGGATGAGCTGAGGGAGCACCTCTCTGAAGAGGTGGCATTTATGCTCAGAATAGAAAGATAGGAGCCTTCCAAGGGAGGGGAATGAGACTGGAGTGAAATCTTTCAGGTTCAATATACTCGGTGTCCTGGAGAGTCCAGAGCACTTGGCTTGGCCTTGTAGGCCCATCAGCAATGTCTGAGGGTTCCAGTTGTTCTGAATTCTTACCAACACTCAATATTGTTCTTTAAAAAAGAAAAAAATTAAAAATGTTTTTTCTCCATTCTAATACATATATAATAGTATTGCCTGATTTTAATTGCATTTCCTTAAGGATTAATGATGTATTTTTTCATCTGCTTATTTGCAATCTTTATATCTTCTTGAGTGAAGTATCTGCTTAAATCTTTTATACATTTTTATATTGCCTGTTGGTTTTTATTATTGAGTTATTTAGAAAGTTCTTTATATATTCTGTATATGTCCTTTATAAGATATGTAATTTGCAAATATTTTCTCCCTATTCTGCAGTTTGTCTTCTCTCTTTCTTTCTCTCTTTCTCTCTCCTAAAACTCATAAGACCAAGCATATTTATAAAAATAGTGAAAGACTAAAACATATATAATTCAAATAAGATCCAAGATGGCAGATGAGTAAGGGACAGCTGCACAAACCTCTTCCCAGGACCAAACTGGAATTACAACTAAATTGTAGAGAAATCATCCTAAATAACAAAGTAGAGAAAGTTCTTATAACCAAGGACAGAAGAAGAAACCACTTCACTACAACCTGACTGGTAGGAAGTGTGGTGGAGGTGTGAGAGGGCTGGATGGTCTCCCAACGGTGGCAGATGAAGTTTCAGAGGGAAATTTCAGCAGCAGGAGGCTTCCCCCTGGGGTGTTGTGGGGTCCAAGCTCCAAGCTTAGTTCCACAGCCTACAGCACCAGGGCTTGGAAAGGAATCCAGATAGCATCCAGCTGTAAAAAGCAGCAGGGGTTTCTATCTATCAGAGAGATATGGCTAGAGATGCAGAGAGCCTCATTAAGGGCCAATACACAAAATTACATTTGCAGCCACTTACCCTGGGCTCCAGCAGAAGGAAGGCAGAGTGGACTAGAGACAGGTGAGCAGAGTCTGGAGCAGTTGGCTCTGGGGGGCGAACTGAAGGAATTACTGCTGAGATCCTTGTGCTGAGTCATTCCCTATACCGCAGGAGCAACCTTTCTTAGGCAGAGCAATCTCTCCCAGTGGCATCTGTCAGAGAGGAAGCAATAGCCTCATCCATAGGGGTTACTCTGTCCCACCCTGTGGATCTTAAGCGAGGATGCGGAGTACAATTTGAGGCTATATCAGTGATTAAGTTTAACAAGGAAGGCAGATTTCTGGGAGCTCTAAGACTTTAGCTGACTCTCCTTTGGGCCTGGTGGTGGAAAAAGTTAGCCTTGGTGCTCAGCCTGGTTCTTTTTGCACATACCCAGGCCCAGCAGAGGGATTCATAATCTGTAGATCACTGATAGCTCCAAACAGGTTGCCCAGAGCTAATCACAGGTAGTGTCTGGTCTGCACCTGAGTCTTTACAAATCTACCTAATACATATAAACAAACACAAAGAGGCAGCCAAAATGGGAAGACAAAGAAACAGCCCCCAAGTGAAAGGACAAGACAATCCTCCAGAAGAAGAAATGAAAAGGAGGCAAACAATTTATCTGATACACAGTTTAGAATATTAGAAGGCTACTCAATAGCGTGAAAAAAAAAATAGAAGCAATAAAAAGGGACCCATAGAAATAAATAATGCAATATCTGAAATAAATAATATACTGGAAGGAATAAACAGTAGATTTGGTGAAGCAGAGCATCAAATGAGCATCAAATGAGCAAATGACAAGGTAGAAAAAATACCTAAGCATAGCAGCAAAAAGAAAAAAGGAATGAAAAAGAGTGAGATCAGCTTAAGAAAATTTTTGGACAGCATGGAGCATAACAACATTCATATAATGGGAATACCAGAAGGAGAAGAGAGTGAGCAAGAGATCAAGAACCTATTTGAGAAATAATGACTGAAAACTTCCCTAGTCTGGTAAAGGAAAAAGATGCCCAAGTACAGGGAGTACAGAGTCACAAAAATATGGACCCAAAGAGGCCTACACCAAGACACATCATAATTAAAATGATAGAGCTTAAAGACAAGAGAATCCTAAAAGCTGCAAGAGAAGAGCAGGTAGTTAGGAAGCTCCATAGATTGCCATCTGATTTCTCAACAGAAACTTTACAAGCCAGAAAGGAGTGGCATGAAATAGTCAAAGGGTCTGGCATGAAAAGCCAGACCCACTTTAAGGCTACTTACCCAGCAAGGCTATCATTTAAAATCAAAGAAGAAATAGAGAGCTTCCTGGGCAGGAAAAAGCTAAAGGAGTTTGTTAAGATCAAACCAGTGCTGCAACAAATGTTAAAGGGCTTGCAAGAAGAAGAAGGAAAAGAAAAACCAAGGAAAAGAGTTTTAATATAAAATGGCAATAAAGCATATCTATCAACAATCACTTTAAATGTAAGTCACTCAAATGCTCCAATCTAAAGATATATGGGTCTCAGACCCAACTCAGATTGAAAATGCACACACACTAAAAGTAAAGGGATGGAAAATGATATTTTATGCAAATAGAAAGGGGAAAAAAGTAGGGAAAGCAATACTTGCATCTGATTAAATAGACTTTAAAACCAAGGCCATAGCAGGAGACAAAGAAGGACACTACTAATGATAAAGGAAGCAGTCCAATAAGAGGATAAAACTCCAGTAACATTTATGTGCCCAACATAGGAGTACCTAAATAGGTAATTCAAATATTGATAGACATAAAAAGAGAGATTGACAGAAATACCATCACAGTAGGGAATTTTAACACCCCGTTGATTGCAATTGATAGATCTTCCAGACAGAATATCAACAAGGAGACAGCAGCCTTAACTGACCCAATAAGTTAAATGGATTTAATTCATATCTTCAGAGCATTTCACTCCAAAACAGCAGATGCACATGGAACGTTTTCTAGGATAGACCACAAGTTAGGACGTAAAACAAGTCTCAATAATTTTAAAAGATTAAAATCACATCAAGCATCTTCTCTGACCACAATGCTATAAAGCTAAAAATCAATCACTAGAAGAACACTGAGAAATACACAAAGATGTGGAAGCTAAATAATGGTATTAAAGAATAAATGGGCCAACAACAAAATCAAGAAAGAAATTAAAATATACCTGGAAACAAATGAAAATGGGAACACAACAATTCAAAATCTGTGGGACACAGGGAAAGCAATCCTAAGTAAAGAATCCCTAATATCACATACCTATCTCAAGAAGCAAGAAAAAGCTTAAACAAACTAACTTTACATTTAGAGGAACTTAAAAAGAACAATAAACAAAACCTAAAGTGAGTAGAATGAAGGAAATAATAAAGATCAGAGCACAAATAAAATATAATCTAAAAACACTATACAGAAGATCAATGACTTCAAGAGCTGGTTCTTTGAAAAGATACACAAGATTGACAAACTTTTCAGACTCATCAAGAAAAAAGAGAGGACCTAAATTAATAAAATCAGAAATGAAAGAGGAGAAATAACAACTGATACCAAAGAATTACAAAGGATTGTAAGGAAATATTGTGAACAACTATATGCCAACATATTGGATAACCTAGACCAAATGGATAAATTCCTAGAACACATAATCTTCCAAAACTAAATTGGGAAAAACCAGAAAATCTGAATAAACAGATTATACCTAGTGAAATTGAAGCAGTGATTAAAAAAAAAAAAAAAAAAAAAAAAAAAAAAAAAAAAAAAAAAAAAAAAAAAAAAAAAAAAAAAAAAAAAAAAAAAAAAAAAAAAAAAAAAAAAAAAGATTACAGGCCAATATCCCTGATGAACATAGATGCTAAAATTCACAACAAAATATTAGCAAACAATACAGCAATAATCAAAAGATCATACACCATGATCAAGTGGGATTCATTGCAGAAATGCAAGGCTGGTACAACATTCACAAACCAGTAAGTGTGATTCACCACATAAACAAAATGAAGGATAAAAACCACATGACCCTGTCAATAGATGCAGCACCCATTTCTGATAAAAACTCAGCAAAGTGGTAGAACAGAGAATATAGCCATATGCGACAAACCCACTGCCAGCCTTACTCAATGGGCAAAAACTACAAACCTTCCCCTTAAGATTAGAAACAAGACAGGGATGTCTGCTTTCACCACTCTTATTCTAATTAATACTGGAAGTCCTAGCCCTAGCAATCAGAGAAGGAGAAGAAATAAAAGGCATCCAAATTGGAAAGAAGTAAAACTGTCTTTATTTGCATATGACATGAAACTACACATAGAGTACCTCAAAAATTCCACCAAGAAACTACTATAACTGATAAATGAATTCAGTGAAGTAGTAGGATACAAAATTAATGTGCAGAAATCAGTTTCACTTTTATATGCCAATAATGAATTATCAGAAAGTGAAATTAAGAAAACAATCCCAATTAAACAATTAAGAAAACATTCACAATTGCTTTAAAAATAATAAAAATACCTAGGAATAAATCTAACTAAGGATGTAAAAGGTTTGTACTCAGAAAAGTATAAGACACTGAAGAAAGAAATTGAAGAAGATACAAATAAGTGGAAACACATACCGCGTTCATGGATAGGAAACGTTAACATCATTATAATGTCCATATTATCCAAAGCAATCTATAGATTCAGTGCAGTTCTTATCAAGATTCCAATGTCATATTTCACAGAACTAGAACAAATATTTCAAAAATTTATATGGAACTACAAAAGGCTCCTCATAGCAACAGTGATCCTGAGAAAGAACACCACATTTGGAGGAATCATGCTACCTGATATCAAACTATATTATAAGACTATAGTAATCAAAACAACATGATACTGGCATGAAAACAGATACATAGGTCAATGGAACAGAATAGAGAGTCTAGAAATAAACCCATGCCTTTATGGTCAATTACTATTTGACAGAGAAAACAAGCACATACAATGGGCTAAAAATAGTTTATTCAATAAATAGTCTTGGGAATATTGGACAGATATGCATTAAAAATGAACTAGGTCACCTTCTTATACAACACACAATAATACATTCAAAATATATTAAAGGCTTAGATGTTAGACCTGAAACCATAAAAATCCTAGAAGAAAACATTGGTAGTAAAATCTTGGACATTGCTCATAGCAATTTTTTATATGCTATATCTCCCCAGGCAAGAGAAACAAAAGAAAAACTGAACAAATGGGGCTACATCAAACTAAAAAGTGTTTGCACGGCAAAGGAGACCATCAACAATAAAAAGGACAACCCATTGAATGGGAGAACATATTTGACAATACATCCAATAAGGGGTTAACATCCAAAATTTACAAAGAATTTTTAAAACTCAACACCTAAATAAATAAATAAATGAAACAACTCAATTTAAAAGTGGGCAAAGGACCTGAATAGATATTTCTGTAAAGAGGACAGGTAGATGGCCAATAGACATGTGAAAAGATGGTCCCATCATTAATCATCAGAGTAATGCAAATTAAAACCACAATGAGATATCACCTCATGCCTGTCAGAATGGCCATCATCAATAAACCAACAAACAACAAATGCTGTTAAGGCCGTAGAAAGAGGGGAACCCTTTTGCACTGTTGTTGGGGTTGCAGAGTGGTGCAGCCACTGTGGAAAACAGTGTGGAAATGCCTCAAAAAAATGTAAAATTGATCTACCTTTTGATTCAGCAATCCCACTTCTGGGAATACATCTGCAAAAGCCCAAAATAGTAATTTGAGAGACATAAGCACCCCTAGGTTCATTGCAACATTATTTACAATTGCCAAGATATGAAAGCTTAAGTGTCCATCATTACATGAGTGGATGCAACAACAATGGTACATATACAGAATAGAATACTACTCAGCTGCAAAAAAGAAAATGTTTACACTTTGTGATAGCATGGATAGACCTATTGATCATTATGCTAAATAAAGTAAGCCAGTAAGAGAAAGATAAATACCATATGATTTCACTTACATGTGGAATCTAATGAACAAACTGGACAAGCAAAATATAGACTCAGAGAGAGAGCAGGATGCCAGCTATTATGGTGGGGCAATTAGGTGGTAGAGGGATCATGCAAAAAGAAAAGGACTCATGGACATGAACAACAGGGTTGTGATTGCAGGGGCGGGGGGGCAGTAGAAGGGTTAAATTATAATAAAAATAATACAATAAAAATTGTTAAATATAAAACATGTGAGGTCTACCCCAAAAGTATTGAGCTATATAATGTATGAATTATATTGACATTGGCTCAATAGTTTTTGGACAGACAATATAATTCTACTCCTCTATTGTCATTTATAGAATGGTTCCAGAAGACAGCCTTTTTGAGAATCCTATTATGATTGTCCAGATTTTGTGGTTTATTGTTTTTTTATTTTAGAAAATACACATAACATAATTTTTTACTATCTTAGCCATTTTTAAGTGTGTGCTACAATAGAATTAGTATATTCACACCATTGTACAACCAATTCTAAAGCTTGTTTCATCTTTCTAATCTGAAATTCTGTACCCATTAAATAACTCCCCATCCTGTCTTCTCCAGCCTCCGTCAGTTGCCATTTTACTTTCTGTCTCTATGAATTTGACTACTCATTGGGTGGAGTCAAGCGGTATTTGCCATTTTGTGACTGGTTTATTTTACTTAGTATAATGTCTTCAAGGTTCATCCATGTTGAAACATGAATCTGAATTTATTTCCTTTTAAGAATAATAGTTCATTGTATGTACATGCCATATTTTGCTTATCTATTCATCATTCATCAGTAGATTTTTGGGTTGCTTCCATTTCTATGCTATTGTGAATAATGCTGCTATAAAATTAGATGTAAATATATCTTTTTCAGACCCTGCTTTCAATTCTTTTAGATTCTTTTTACTCTTCCACAATTTGAAGAACAAAAGTTCTTAAATTTTGATAGTCTAATTTATCATTTTTTAACTGATTGTGCATTTGGTATTGTAGCTAAATATTCATTGCCTAATTCAAGGTCACAAATAGTTTCTTCTATGTTTTCCTCCAGAAGTTTAATAATTTTAGATATTATAGTCTGGTCTATGATTCATTTCAAGTTGTTTTTGTGGTTAGAAGTAAGAGTTAAGTTTTATTTTTTGGCAAATGGATATCCAGTTGTTTTAGCATCATTGGTTGAAAAGACAATCCTTCCTCTACTGAATTACTTTTGTATTGTGTGTGTTTTATGAGATAGGATTAACAGAACTGGTTTTGGAATGTAGACCATGAGGGATAAAGAGGAATTAAGGATCACTGGGAGTTTTGCTCAAGCAAAGTGTTGGATTAAGGAGCTATTTTCTTTTTCTTTTCTTTTCTTTTCTTTTCTTTTCCTTCCTTCCTCCCTCCCTCCCTTCCTTCCTTCCTTCCTTCCTTCCCTCCCTCCTTTCTTTCTTTCTTTCTTTCTTTCTTTCTTTCTTTCTTTCTTTCTTTCTTTCTTTCTTTCTTTCTTTTTTTGAGGGAGAGAGGAAGGGGAAAAGAGAGAAAGAAAGAAAGACAGACATCTATGTGAGAAAGAAGCCTTGATTGATTTCTTCTTTCTCACACGTTATGTGCCCTAGAACCTGCAACCTAGATATGTGCTCTGATCAGGAATTGAACCCACAACCTTTTGGTCTACAGGACACCACTCCAACCAACTAAGCCAGGGTTCAGGCCATTTTCTAAGAGAAGAGAAGACCTACAGGAAGAATAAGTTTGGAAGATGGGGGTTCAGAGTTTTACAGAGCCCCATGAGGCATATCCAGCATTTGGAAAGAAAGTAGCTAGACATGAGTCTGCAGTTCAGGCAGAAGTAAGGGCTGGAGATACACCTGTTGCAAGCCATTGACACATAGAAGCAGACAGGTAAGCTGATGCTTGGACTTCAGTAATAGGGCTCTGGGGCAGGAGTGTGGGGGTAGCAGGGAAGGGCCTTATAAGAGGGGCTTAAAGGGTGAATAGGAGTTTGTTAAGAGAGGATCTGGGGAATGGCATTTAGGGAAAAAATCAGTTAGGAGCACAATGTGGAGGGTATTCAGGGAACTGCAGAGAGTTTGAAACAATCAGAGAAGGAGAGTGAGGGTTGACTTTGGAAGAACACATGGTCAGTTCAGGAAAGGCCTTTATTTAGAAAGAGGAGTTTGGAATTTGTTATATAGACATTGAAAACTGTTCTGTAAGGCAGTGACTGTTCTTTCTTCCTTCAGATGTTGTTTTAGGTAAATGACTGGACCCACAGTGAGAATCAGAGGCCATGAGACAGGAAGCATGAAGGTCAGTAAGAAGGTGCTTGCTCATTGTGAGATGCTGGGTGCCTCAACGTGGCACTGGTAGGAGGGATGAAAAATTAGGGCTGACAGTGAATCATTTAGGGTGAGCACCCCCCTCTCTTAGTCACCCCTCTCTGCCCTTCCTCTGACTTGCAGGGTGTGTTTGTCCCCAGGGATTCCCTGATTCAATCAAATCCCACAATTCAGATGAATTTGTATGCACTTTGGTATCCCCCAAACCTGATTTGCAATTGAGATCAAGACACTTGCTACTTCCTTTTCTGTCCCAGGAAACACTGGGGGCTAAGTGTGGCAGTGAGGGGCATCTAGACACGAGCTGTCCGTGGACTGGAGTTGGGCTTCATCCTTCATCCGTTGGCCTAATCAGACCCTGTCTGTCCTGACAGGGATACAGATGCGATGCTTCTTTGTCACTCTGTCTGAAATTGCTTCGTAATAACAGTAGGAGCTAGAGAGGCATTTTTATTGATTAAACAATCAAGGCAATTTGTCTTTACAAAACTGAAAATATAGAGGTGTCTCTTCTTCTGTATACATTACACATGCTTATTTATTAGAGGCAACAGTCTCTGCTTATAATTAAGCTGATGTTTATGATGGGCTGCTTTATCATGCCAGGCTGAGATGATATAATGGAAACTGGAGTAAAATGAAGCCTAACGTAACAATGCTGACAATCAAGGTTGAGAGGCCCCTGGAGAAGGCAGTGTGGGCCAGGTATGCATGACTGGAGGGAATCATGGAGCCATTTTGATATGGAAAAAAGATTCTTATAATGCCATGTGAAGAAAAGGACATGGGTTTTGAATCCATTGTTTCCAGGTTTGAATCCTAGTTCTGCCATGTACTGCCTATCTCACCTGGGAGGTTACTTAAAGTCTCTGACACATGAAATAGGAATAATGGTATCTAGTGAGATGACATATGGGGATGGCCTAGCATAGCATCAGAATATGTAGTTATTATTATCTTGATCTGTCCAGAATGGGATTCTAGATAGGAGTGGATGTTGTTAAGGTGCTCACACCAATAACTTGTCTAGTGAGAAAGTCTGGAGCTTTTAGGATTGATTTTTAGGTCCAGCCCATTTATCCTAGAACCTGTTTGCAAGGCTAGCCTGGCTGTGGCTCAAATGGGCAGGTATGCCTATGTTATGGCAACTTGGGTCTGCTGGATCACCTGGCCAGGTACAGGCCAACTTTTGTACTGTGGGAGTCTTCAGGGGTAGAAAGCAAGCCCCAGGAGGCTGGTGAGCTGCATTTGAAATTGAGTAGGAGGAACATGACCTTGTTGGACAAGGATGCCATGTCTGGAGCAACTAGCTGCATTTTAAAGGGTTTTTATAATTCCAAACTGCTATCGCATAATTTTCCAGCCCTGCAGGACTCAGTGTGAAAACTGCTGTCAGTCATTTGGCTGCTGAAATTTGCCAAACTATATTCATGACTTCGATTTACTGCCCTGGATGATGCCCTGAGTGAGACATGCAGCCTCAGAACAGTGAGCAGCTGCAGGTGAGCAAGGCAAAGATGCACAGAGTGCCTATCTCTGCTGGTGTATGGTGGCCCCTGGGGACACCTGGAATCCGGAGGAAGGTGCAGTAGCCTGAGTGGGCCTCTCAGCATGCTCTGGGCCTCAACTTTCTTAGCACACATATTCAGGGTCCCATTGCAGAAGCTTTGGAATGTGGTGTTCTTGGTGTTGGTGTGTTAGAATGTGGGGATGACAATGCCAGTCACCCCCCTTTTTTACTGGCTGGATCAACAAGTGCCTACTGTGTGCAAGCAGAGAGAAGGATGGGGAATTAGGTCCTCCGGGGTCTCGCTGGGAAGAGGAGGCAGCAGGTATAATATGTCTTCACTAATTCTTGAGTAGGTTTTCAGAGGGCAGGGAGTTACTGTGACCTGGAATTGTCAGAGAGGCCTTACAGCAGGGTGGGGTTTGCAGGAGGACTCAGCCCGCTGTGGCAGCTGGGAAAGCACCCCGTGGTCAGCAGTGCAAGCGAGGGCAAACTGTTTGGAATAATAAGTGGAAGAGTTTGGTGCCAGGGATAGGGTGTCAGATAAGGTTTTCAACATTTGGGGCCAGATAATCCTTTGCTGTGAATCTGTCCTGGCATTATAGGACACTTGGTCTCTCCTCACTAGACATCAGTGGCAGTTGCTTCCAGCCTCCATGTTGTGACCACCAAACATGTCTCTAGACTTGCCAAACACCTCCTGGACAGCAAAGTCCCCCAGATGAGAGCCACTGGTATAAGGAATAGTCAGAAATAAGAGTGAAAGGTTGGTTGGGCCAAGTCTGGAAGGGCCTTGGGTTTCAGGTTAAGAAAGTTCAGACTAAAACTCAACAATAAAAAAATCAAATAACCTGACTTTAAAAATGAGCAAAAGATGTGAATGGACATTTCTCCCAAGAATAGAACTATCTTCTCTGCCACAGGTCACAAAAGCCAATACAGCACGGGCCCAGCTGCCAGACAACATAAAGACATCATGCAGCCCAAGCTGAAGACAGTACTGCTTACAAAGCTTGTATTGAGCCCAGGAATGACCTCTACCTAGTTATCCCACTTCACTGTGGCTCTCAAACTTTGCCAGGTATCTTATCACCTAGAGAGCCTGTGAAAACACAGGCTGCTAGGTCCCGCCCCCAGACTTTCTGATTCAGTTGAGGCCATAAGAATTTGCATTTTTAATAAGTCCATGGGTAATACTGATGTTACTGGTCTGGCACACTTTGAGAACCACTGTTATACCTAATTGAATTCATTGTCAGGACCAAAGAAAACATTCTGCAGGCTGTAAGTGTGCAGTATCTGGCCTCTTCCTAGCACAGGTCAAAATCCTGCCTTGGCCACAATCTAAATAAAAGAGGCTCAGTAAATTAGAGACACTTGCCTTTGGATCCAGATAGTTTCAGTAAGTCCTATTGGCTCCACCCTAGAACCTCCTCAGTGCTGCTTGTCTGTGTCTTTCTCCTAGTCAAGCCTCTTGAATGAGGTGCCACTGAAAGAGAACAGGCTCAGAATGTTTGAAAAATGCACAAAGGCATTGAACCTACCCACATAACTGTTTGCTTTAGGACCGTTGCCTTTGCACTCCCTGCTTGTAAGGACCATTCAGAATGAAACACAAATTCCCTTAGGTCTCTCACTACCTTGTCTCTATGTTCACAGTAATGACCATTCTCAGAAGGACAAGCACATTTTGTCCTTTAGTATATATTTACAAGGTAGTATTAACCAAAATGGCTGGATGGATACTCACACAGCCCTGCTTAGGCAGCTGACATTTTCATATGTAAGGACTTTTCTCCTTCATTCCTGGAAGGCCAGAGTAGAAAGAGGCCTCAAAAGCCATTCCACCCAAATTCCTGAGATCAGAGAGGGAGGTAGGGGCTCCACATTACAAGGCAAATTGGAGAGGAGTCAGCTTTGGGACTCCGGTCTTTGTAACCAATTTAGTCTGTGGATTCAAGGACATACCTATCGTGAAGGTCAAGCTCTGGATCCAGTGGTCTCAATGCCTTTTTCATCTCTGAAGGATTACTTCCCACTGGGTTTGTCTTTTTCCTCTTCAGCATTTCATCCCCACCCCAGCTTGCTTCCTGCCAGCTGGCCCCAGCAGGCCTCTACCCACAACCTAGTTTTTGAGTTCACTGTGCCTGGGCAGGACATTACCTCTTTGCCTCAAACTCTGTCTCTCTCAGAGAAATAGAATGCACTGTGCAGCCTTACCTTGCAGAAGCAGTGTGCGTCAGCTGGGTGGCCTGGCTCAGGGCCCCAGATGACGCTTTGCGGAGACTCGCTGCACCCTGGCTCCCTGATTGGTCTCCTGAGCACTACATCCACTGAGCCTGGGTGGGAGGGAGACTGCCTTGCTGAAAATCAGTTCAAGTCAATGGACTTTAAAAATTTTTAAATGTATTTCTCCAGTGGACTCCCTTTCTACTTCCCAAGGTTCCTATCACTTCCCTTCTCTCACTTCATGTCTTCCTCCTCACCACCCTCATGAATCTCAGCATCTCACTGCAGACTTCACAAAGGAGACAAGGGCATGGATGGCATCAGATTGGAGCTTCCTCATCCTTCCACCTGGCAGCCTACAGGCTCACCTGCAGTGGCACCTACATCCATCCCTCCTGAGCCTCCAGGGCCAATCCTTCCCTGTGTGCCTGGATCCCAGCCTCTCCCCTTCTTCCGGACCTTCCCCTGGGTCATTCCTAGCAGTGTATGGACATGCTTTCTTCTGTCATCCTTGGGAAAGCAGCTTGAGATGATACCTTCTCTTTCAGTTCCTGCTCCATCTCTGCTCCCTCTTCACCTCCCAGTTACTCTCCTGCCCATTGTCAATCTGGCGTTTGGCCCCACCATGCCACCCTACAGCTGTGGAGGTCACTGCTAGCTTCCCTCGTGTCCAGTCCTGTGGCCATTTTTCTGTTCTCATATTGGCTTCTTGGCAGCAATTGGCACCCTCTCCTCTTTGGGGACAGTTTCTCTGACTCTGAACCTAGTACTCCTCCAGTGTCCCCCACCTCAGATCAGCCATTCTCTGTGTCCCTGTCTGCATTCCTCCTATAGTCTTCTCTGCACATTGGATGTCCCAATTCTTGGTGCTAGGCCTTCCTTTCTGTGCACACACTCCTGCTAGGTGAGCTCTCTTGTTGCCACATTTCAACTTCCATCTATAGAATGATGACTTTCAAATTTCTCTCTTCAGCTCTGGTGTTGCAATTCTGTCTCCTTGAATTTTTCATTTGAATGTCCTACAGCTATCATATGCGTGTGTATATTTCTTGTGTTTACTTTTTCCTCACTCTGTGGACTGTAGCCTCCATCAGGGCAGAGGCTGTACGTCTTGTTCACCACCTTGGCCTGGGCACCTTCCACAGTGGGCCACAGAGAGAAGGGGCCCTCCTCCTGCTTGCTGACAGTCTTACCCCTGCTCCTCCTCCCACCTTCATTCTTTGCTACTCAGTGACATTTCACACGCTATTCTCTAGCCATACTGACCTATTGCATTATACTTTCTAGAATGTTTCTTAATTTTCTCCCTGGACCTTTGCACCTGCAGTTCATTCTGCCTAGAACATCTCTCCTCTCTTTACCCAGACACATCCCACTATTTCATAGGTGTCAGCTGAGATGCCACCCCTTCCTGGAGCTCCCTCCCTAGACCACATGCTCCCTGGACCCTGTTCTCACCCACCAAAGCACTTAACAGACTGTACTGTAGGTATCCAATTGTCTGACTTTCCTAGACTCTGAGCTTTTTAAGAGGATGCCTTCTTTATCACTACTTTATTATCATATTCCTAACAGTACATACTCAAAGAATAGTGGTTGAATCACTTCTTTTGATTAATATTTTTATGTGCCCATTATGTGTCAAACATTGTGCCAAGTGTTTAGGATACAAAGATGAATAAGAAATTATTTTATCACATTCTAGAAAGCGAGACAGTCTTTTAACCAGGAAATAGAATACAATATGATGAGCATGGGACAAAAAAAGGGAACACAGAGGAGGGAAAAATGAACTCTGCATGGGAAGTAGACTATGGGTGTCAGGGAGAGCATCAGAGAGGAAGTTGAGGGAGAAATAGAGTGGGGTTCGAGCCAGCAAAGTTGTTTCCAAAGAAAAAGAATGAATATGTATGTATGTGTGTGTGTGTGTGTGTATGTATGTATATATGCATGTATACCTTTATTTATAAGTTTATATCTGTATATCTGTCTCTATAAAATATATAGAAGCAGGGAGCTTTGGAGGTGGGGAGGGAATGTGTAAGGAAGGTGAGACAGTGGGACTGAGAAGGGACTTCAGAAGCTAGGATTGTGTTTCACCTTTCTCACCTCATCTGGTGCTTCTTTATGTGGAAACACTGGGGGGCCCCAGACCCCTGGCTTCCTTCATGGCTACTCCCAGAGCAGAGGACACAGCAGCCTCAGATGGCTTTGTGCCTGGGGCCCTCGTTGTCAAAAGTGTCTCCATTCAGCTTGGAGGGTTGACTCCTTGCTTCCTAGGTTCCAGTCTGGCTCTACTCCTCTCCTTACCTGCTGGGTGACCAGGTGCAAGTTCTTTTTCAGTGCGGTAGTAGGGGATGCTTCTTCCCTCAGAGGGTCTTTGTGAGCACTCAGTGGGATAATACATGCAAATGCTTCTCCCAGGACCTGGCATACTATGGAGCCTAATAATTACCAATTTCTTCATCTTTCTTTTCCCTTCTTGGCTTGTTCTACCCATCCGCTGCTGACCTGGCCCTACTCCCTGCCCCCAGCTGCATCAGCTGGGCCCAGTGGTGGGTAGCAGTCTCTGTGTAACATAAAGGCAGTTTCCATAGCTGCTGCTTGCTTCTCTGTCTTCCTTGGCTGCCTCAGCCAAGGGTCTTGCCATCCTGTGTACAGTAATGGGTCTGTGGGGGTGGGCAGGTCCTCTAGGTTTTGGGCCATGTGAGTTTTGCCTATTTCCAACTTTGTCTAATTTCCTAACACAGTACAGCATTCGAGCATTTTCTCCAGGGGTGTGAAAAGAGAAGACAAGTTGCCTCTGTGCCAGTCCCTCTTTAGCAGCCTCGACTTCCTGCAAAGTTATTCACTAGACCAATTAGAAACCAGCATGGCTTTTAGGAACCAAATGTCTGCCCATGAAGATTCCTGTTTGGGGTGTTAATTACTATTTGATGGAATGAATACAGGCATTATTTTTCTACATTTTATACAGAGAATTGTTGGGGCATTGAATGCTGGATGAAACATCTCTTTCCTCAGAGATGTTAAGAACTAAGTGCCTCAGGAACAGACTGAGTAGCTGTTTTAGCTACAGATGTTCTCTCCTGCCCTTGAGTGGCCTTGCAGTCTGAGCTTGTCTGAGGTCAAGGAGAGTGTGTCCCTCTTGGGACCTTTCTGGCACTTGCTACTCTTTTGCAATCCAGGCTAAAGACCCCTTGACCATGTAGTCCAGCTGAATAAAAGAGACGAGAATTAATTGAGCACCTGCTATGTGCCAGGTTCTTCCCATTTATTCTCTCACTCCCTCTCACAACAATGTCAAGCCATGACTTGCTATCCTCAGGATGCAGGTGGGGAAGGTAAGACTCAGAGTTATTCAGTGTCTAGCCCAAAGTCTCATGCAGCTGGCACTTAACAGAAGGGTGGTTTGAATTCAGCCTCGAGATGCTGAGTCAGTGGTCTTTTCCATTGGCCTCAGGGACATCCTCTGGGCCTGCTTGGTCCCGTCTGCCCAGAAAGAATCTAGTGCCTAACTTCTGCTGTGTAACAAACATTTCTAAAACTTAGTGGGTTAAAACAACAAACTTTATTGTATTTCATAGTTCTGTGTTAGTTAAGTGGCTCTTTTGATCTGAGTTGGCTTGACTGGGGCTGAAGGGTCTGGGATGGCCCCTTTGAATATTAGCTGGGACTAGGGCCAGGTGATCTCTCACCTTCCAGGAGGCTAGCCCAGGTGTGGCTTCTTCTTCCTATATTTTATATGTAGATGTAGACATAGATAGGCATCCTTCCCCCTTGAGAACAATTCTGCTGGTTAAGCTTGGTCTGCCTTTACTTGTTTGCATGGTGTTGGAATGTTCTTAGAAGCAGAAGTGCTGATGCATAAGCACTTTCAGAGACTCTGTGAGTCTATGTTTGTCCATTGGTGTAAGCAAACATAGAAGTTACATGTCCAAGCCCAGATTCAAGGGTTGGTGAGCAGACCTCATTGATGGGAAGGGCATGCCCCCAGGAGTGGGAGGCCTTTGTGCTTTGTGGCCATTGTGCAGGCTCCCACACAGCCAGTTCATGATTCCTGGTCCTGTGCCTGGTCCTGTGCGCTAAGGGCTTGAGAGGGTGGGTCTTACTGAGCCTCTACATCTGGACAGGATGTCACCAAGGCTGTTCCAGACAGGTGTTTCTTTCCTTTTTTTAACATGCAGAGAATGAGGAACAAAACAAAACAATGCCTCCCTTTTATAATTTATTCATGTTCTCAAAACTGACCAATTATCTCTCATTGTTTTTATTTCTGGGGCCAGTTCATGTTTGGCCTTCATAGTAGGGACTGTCCATGCTCTGTGTCTTGTAGCTGCAAGGAAGAAAGAGGGGGGCTGCTCTGTGCCGCATGCCTCAGCCCTGCTCTAGGGCTCATAGTGTTATTGGACAGAGGTCTGGCCCTGAGCTGCTTTACCTGGGGCCTGCTGTACCTGCTGTAGTGTGTGGGTGCTTGACGTGGTGCAGGAAATGTTTCACAACTCGAGTTGAGGTGACTATGAGTGTACATTTATTTATTTATTTTTGTTTTCCATGTTTTTTTAATTTTATTGTTGTTGTATTACATCCATCCCCTATTGCTCCCCTCCTTCCCCCTCCCCACCCACCCATTCCCCCAGAGTCAATCCCACCTGTTGTCCATGTCTATGGTTCCCCCATACTAGGTTCTTGTCTAAGCTGCTCCCCTTTCTTGCCTCTGCCTCCCCCCTCCCCCCAACGCCTTTCCCCCTTACCACTGAAGGCTTATTCCTTGTATTCATATACTTGGTTCTGTTTTGCTTGTTGTTAGT